>JARQOD010006012.1:0-45074 GCA_033576555.1 Oophaga sylvatica | reverse complement strand
CATGTCCCTTAATCAACAATGTATTATTATATTTACTTGTATGCTTTTATTTAAAAGCCAAGAACACAGAAGGATAACCTTCGCACTGCAGCTGTTGTCAAAGTTCAACCCACATTATGCACTTCCAACATTGCAGCATTTGAGGCATGATGTGAGTTGGATTGGTCAAAGTTATGGAGTGAGAAGGTTCACCATCAGTACCCTATAGCATAAGTATGCTTTTGTGTTAGCATTTGTGTTAGACATGTGGATATCTGCCATAATATGTCACAATTATTTAGTTACAGATTTGTTACCAACACTAATCATTGAATGGTTTTAAATTTGACGTTTCACTTGTTTACAGCTTAGAAATAAGGGTGTAGCCTGATATCTATGTGTAGCACTAGCCACTTTAACATGTCATGTTTTTTTTAAACATGTGTAGCTAGGTAGCAGTAATTTTTGCCGGACACACAGCAGGGGAACAGCAGGCGTTACTGAACCCCACTATCACTATAGCTTGTGTATTGGTCTGTGGACACGACACTTCTGAGCAGCAACTGGCAGTGTTGTAGCCCAGGGAGTATAGCTCAGGTGGTAGAAAGATGAACATAACAGGAGACATGGAAAACGTTGCCAACCAGTTAGTTAATCTGAAACCGGACAGGCAAATTCAGGCGAGATCCATGCCTAGTTCATTTTCAGAAAAGTAAGCCGTTCTACATTATCGGAGGATAGTCGCATGCAACGGTCTGTTAGTACACCACCTGCAGCAGTAAAGACGCGCTCCGATAATACACTGCCAGCAGATCAAGCCAGCACCTCCAATGCATACTGGCTAAGCTCTGGCCATGTATCCAGCTTAGAGACACAAAACTTGAATGGGGAAGAGCCATCTGGGAGTACACTGAGAGGGCAAGACATGTAGTCTGTCACCATCTTACGGAAATGTTGCCTCCTGCTGACTGGAGCCGTCTCGGATGGTGTAGACATTGGTGGCGCTGCCACAAAACTTCGACACATTTGGAACATACTGTTCTTGCCCTGTGCAGAGGCGCTGCTTGTGCTCCCTCTTGTTGCAGAGCTGTCTCCACTGCCTCGACGCACAGAGCTGCTTTGTAAATCAGTAGCAGCAGCAGGCTCTCGGCTGGAATGGAGAACATTATGGATTGCACCAGTGTGTCTTGGTACTTCCGCATTTTACGCTCCCGGTTCAACGGTGTGATGAGGCTTTGTAAGTTGTCCCGGTAGCGAGGGTCTAGGAGGGTGTACACTCAATAATCAGACGTGTGTGAATGTGGGCGATGCGGCGTCGTTTCTCAGCCACTGCAGCATGAAATCAACCATGTGCTGCAGACTCCCAACTGGCCAAGAAACGTTGTCCCTGCAAGAGGCGTCATCTCCGCCTGCTGTGCATCACCCCACCCTTGGTCTACATACTGACTAGAGCATTGTCTACCTCCCTCTGGAGCGATGTCTTCCTCCTCCATTGACTCCTCCTCATCCTCCTCACAAAGTCCTTCAAATACAAATAAATTTACAAAATTTAAAACTCAAAATTTAAAAACTTTGTATCATAATTCTGTAACATCAGTTTATGGAAACACAATAGCATTACAAAAGGATAGACAAAAATGTACATTATGTGCTTTGTAAATACATTAAAAGTTTGTAATGGTTATGAAAATATAGACAGCGACTCTGGAGGTTCAATTGTTGATACAGCATGGTACTTTGAAAGTCCTCCAGCCCTTTGTGAGGAACCACGTTGCGCTGACTGTCCAGAAGGTGATGGAATTTGTGACTCCTCATCCTCCACCTCTTCCAAAACCTCATGCCTTAGTGCTTGCAGTGTTTTTTGAAGCAGGCAGATAAGGGGGACAGTCAGGCTGACTAGTGCATCATCTGCACTCGCCATCCGCGTTGACTCATCAAACGCACGCAAAACGTGGCAGATATCCTTCATAGAGTTATTCGCCACTCATTACACTGGCAGTGGCTGCCCATTCATTATAGGATCCAATTCTAATTACTGGTTCTCACCAACAAAGCTCTCCACAGCGCAGCACCCCCCTACATCTCCTCCCTTATTATATTTATCGGCCTAACCGACTGCTGCACTCTGCAAACGACCTTCGACTAACCTCTGCACTAATCCGTACCTCCCACTCCCAACTCCAAGACTTCACCCGCGCTGCGCCAATCCTCTGGAATGCTCTACCCCAAGAAATTAGGACTATCCGCAATTTGGATGGTTTCAGGCGCTCCCTCAAAACACATTTGTTCACAGTGGCCTATCACATTCACTAATCAAAGTCATTCTATGTGTAATTCTGTGTGTGTAGCCCATTCACTATCTCCATGCATCCCTCACTTCCTTAAAATGGCTGGACCATCATTGTAAAAACACCATTGTATATAAACACCTGTACTTTGTATCTCCCACACCTCATTGTAGATTGTAAGCTTTCACCAGCAGGGGCGGCTGATTTTGCTTTAATTATTGTATTGTTAACGTTGTTACTTATGACTTGTGTTTTGAAACTGTTAAACTGTAAAGCACTGCGGAATATTATGGCGCTATATAAATAAATAATATTATTATTCTTATTATAGAGGCCCACTCAGTAGTGGTGAAGTGTGAACGCCGCAAATTGCGAGTTGACTGCGCCTGATGCAGCTGATACTCCATTACTGTTGGCTGCTGCTCACACAACCGCTCCAACATATGTAACGAGGAATTCCACCTGGTGGGTACGTCACATATGATGCGATGTTCATGAAGGTGAAATCTGCGTTGCAGAGCTGCAATCAGCGATCTGGCCATGCTGGAACGTCGCAAGTGAGCGCACTCTAGGCGGACCTTGTGCAGCAGTGCATCAAGATCCGGATAGTCCCTCAAAAAACTCTGCACGACCAAGTTGAGCACATATGACAGACATGGTATGTGAGTGAGGTTGCCAAGGCCCAGAGCTGACACCAGATTTCGGCCATTGTCACACACTACCAAGCCTGCCTGTAGATTCTCTTCCAAAAACCACACGTCGCTCTCCTGCTTTATGGCATTACAGAGCTCCTGCGCTGTGTGGCTAAGATTCCCCATGGAAATTAATTTCAGGATGGCCTGTTGACATTTGGACACGGCTGTGCTCATATCGGTCGCAACAGGTAAACGTTCACGGGTCCATGTGGAGGTAGACCGTGACGGCTCCTGCAGCGATGATTCTGAGGAACTGGAATAGGAGGAGGAATCAATGTGTACAGACTTGATTCCTGCAATCCTTGGAGTTGGCAGAACACGTACAGCGCCACTCGCAAGATCAGTACCCGGCTGCACAACATTGACCCAATGGGCAGTGAGGGAAAGGTATTGTCCCTGGCCATGGGTGTTAGAACCCTCTTGTTAGGTTTTGTTTCAGTTTGCTGGTCACATGACCTTTTTTCCCTATTTAGTCTGGCTCCGCCCTTCTGGCTTTGCTTGACTTCATTGTATTATCTACTGTTAAGCTAGCCGGGTGCTTAGGTGCCTTAATCTGTGAGTTTTGCTTGATGTTAGGATCACAAAGTATTTATTTTTCTGTTTAATTATCCATGCTACAATTTATGTTAGGAGGTGTCCACCTTTTCTCCCAGTCACTAGATCTTGTAGGGATTACTCCCTCGCAACTATAGGTCTTCGTTCACACTAGATGAGGACTTTAGCGGGTCTGGTCGCAGGATCAGGTTCCCCGTTACATCGTAGGGATTCAGCTTAGTTGTATTGTAGGGACAGAATTCCCTTCTTTCCTTACTGGTTGTAGCAGATCATAACAATGGGTACTGGTCCACGCATCGGTGGTCAGGTGGACCTTGCTACTGAGGGCTTTTAGTAGCGCATGTTTAATTTTTCCCTCAACATGCTTTTGCAGACCAGGGACGGCTTGCCTGCTGAAATGAAATCAGCTTGGCACATTGTATTGTGGGATTGACAATGATATTCAGTTACGGAAACTGTCTGTCTCCACCAGCCTGAATCACAGCATTTCAAGGGACAGGAGTTTTGCAATGCCAGCATTCAGAGCCTGTGCTCGTGCATGGTTTGCGGAGTATGGCCGTCTTTTATCCCATGCCTGTGCTACCGCTGGCTGTTTTGTGGCCTGGGAGTGTGAGGATGACAGGGAACTTGCTGCTGTGTGTGGAATAACAGTTTGTCTCTGGACAACAGTGGCCGAGGTTCTTCCATGGCGATCCTGTGAGGAAGCATAACCAGCTGTGTGTGAGCTCGATGAAGAGGCTTCAACACAACCTGAAGATGTAGGTGCTGCTGTAGGTTGGCCTACATCTCTAGTGTGTCTTTGTAACTCAACTATGTGCTTTGTCCGCACATGTTTCCACATATTTGTGGTATTGAGGTGACTGACACTTTTAGCTATTTTTAATTTTTAATTACACAGCTTGCATTTCACATAGCAAATATCATGTGCAAGTGTGTGAAAAAAGGACCACGCAGTGCAAGTCCTGGGAGCGCACGTTTTGACTTTTGGAAGACAACTGCTCCGAACAGGTGCCAAACTGGAGGCTACAGGCAACCGAGTCTGCAGCCTAACTCTCCCTCCTGTTTGTACCGTTGGGGCAATGTCTTCCTCTATCTTCCTTCTATCACTAACCATTTCTCTAGGCCTCTCCCAGCTTTCAACCAAAGTACTGGTTCTCACCCACAAAGCTCTCCACAGTGCAGCACCCCTCCTACATCTCCTCCCTCATTTCTATCTATCGGCCTAACCGACTGCTGCGCTCTGCAAACGACTTTCGACTAACCTCTGCACTAATACGTACCTCCCACTCCCGACTCCAAGACTTCTCCTGCTCTACGCCAATCCTCTGGAATGCTGTACCCCAAGAAATTAGGACTATCCACAATTTGCATGGTTTCAGGCGCTCCCTCAAAACACATTTGTTCAGAGCGGCCTATCACATTCACTAATCAAAGTCATTCTATGTATTCTGTGTAAGTGTGTGTGTGTCTCTAGCCCATTCACTATCTCCATCCCTCAGTCCCTTAAGATGGCTGGAACATCATTGTAAATGCACCATTGTATATAACACCTATACTTTGTATCTCCCCCATCTCATTGTACATTGTAAGCTGTCACGAGCAGGGGCGACTTATTTAGCTTAAATTATTGTATTGTTAACGTTGTTACTTATGACTTGTGTTCTGAAACTGCTAAACTGTAAAGCGCTGCGGAATATGATGGCGCTATATAAATAAATATTATTATTATTCCTCTGAGCTGCTCCCACCACCTTCCTGTTCTTCATGCCATGTTGGGTCTTGGACCTCATCATCTCCACTACCCTCTTCCAACACCTGCTGTTGGGTGGTCTGGCCAGCACCATGCTCAACAGAAACTGGCACCTGGGTCTCATCATCATCATCAGATGCGTTCTGCGGTGTGCTGACCATCGGCACTGTCTCACCGCCTCTTCAGATTCAGAGAGACACAGCTGTTGCGCATCACTGCATACTCCCTCTTCACATTACAGAATGCTGCTTGGCTGGGCCCCTGTTTGCAAGCCAATAGATTCTGAGAACAGAAGCAGACACTCAGCTGGCTCCTGTACAGAACTCTCTGACTGCCTGGGCAATTTGCCAGGCGGTGAAGAGACAGATGGTTGCCCAACAGTGCTGTGGTCCTGAGAGGAGGTGGAAGCAATTGAAGTCGATGCATTGGCTGAGATCCAAACAACAACGGCTTCAATTTGTTCTTCCCGCAGCAGGGGGGTACTCCGAGCTCCTACAAAAGTGCGCATAAAGGAACGCTCACGGCCCGGGGAAAACTGGTGGATGCTGTGTCACTGGGGGCCGCAGCAGCCACAGAATCCCCACGTCCTCTCCCTGAAGAAACTCCACGACCACGTGCCTTACTCCTGCCTTCTTCATCTTGGTAGATTGATAAAGAAAGTCTGAAAAGTTATAAGGTCTAAGTGTGGTTATTCCGCAGAGACTGCAGTGAACACTGCACACAACTGTTCACTACCCAATGCGTCTCAGCAGGAAGGCAGTCTGTGCGTCAAAACAAAGGCACAAGCATACATCCATGTACCCTGTTTATACAGCTATATAAAAAAAAATATGTAGTAGTGACGCACACTTTATTGAGGTACAGTATTACATCGCCATTCACCATCTGTGGCTATGCAGTGTCATCTATATATACCTTATCTATCTGTTGTCATGCTTCCAAGTCGACAGTCAGCCATAAATAGCAATTTTCACTATGCACTATGCACTTTTTAAAGGTTATGTTTGTTAATAAAAATGATTATTGCCACATATTATGAGTATTACATGATGGAAATTGTATAATTTTGTATAAAATATTTAGGGACATTATTCAGCAAATGGAACATTTTAGTAATATCACAGATAACTTGTAATGCTGATGATGTTTTGAAGTCAGACATTCATTGTCTATACAATAAAAATGGTGTACATACTGTTACTTATCCATCATTAATGGATTCAGATATGTACTTGTATGCTTTTATGTACAACCGTATAGCAGATTCCTTAACTAATTTATTTTGTGGTTTGCATTGCTGTTCAACATGTTAATGTATGTGTTTATGTTTGTCAATTCTTTATTTATCTAGATATTAGTTTAAATGAAATCATCATCTTATGGTAGTAAAGGTTATCTTTCTCTTGTTTGAAGTATAGACATTTAAAATTGACAGGTAACAAGGAAATTACTTGATCTAGTATTTAAACATCCTCCTTGACCCTGGGCTCCAACACCGCCAGTTGTTGCTCGGAAGTGCTGTTAGCACAGTCAACACTTGCTCCTGTGTTACTGGGGTTCAG
Organism: Oophaga sylvatica; assembly: GCA_033576555.1. NCBI lineage: Eukaryota > Metazoa > Chordata > Amphibia > Anura > Dendrobatidae > Oophaga > Oophaga sylvatica. Next base: position 38,245 of record JARQOD010006012.1, on the reverse strand, counting down.
TAACGTCAGCTGGTCCTCGGTTGTGCCATTGGCTCTTTTCCTTCTGCTGCCCCTCCGGGTTCCAGCACAGTCAGCTGGTCCTCGTTACTTGCATTGGCTCTTGTACCTTCTGCTACCCGTCCGGGTTCCAGTACCGTCAACTGGTTCTCCGCAGTGCCTTTGGCCTAGGTGCCTCCATCTCGGTATCCGAGTTCCAGCAACGTCTGCTGGTCCTTGGTAGTGCTTTGGAGCACAGGTACCTCCTGCTTAGTAACCGTGTCCCAGTAACGTCAGCTGGTACTCGGTTGTGCCATTGGCTCTTTTCCTTCTGCTGCCCCTCCGGGTTCCAGTACCGTCAACTGGTTCTCCGCAGTGCCTTTGGCCTAGGTGCCTCCATTTCGGTATCCGAGTTCCAGCAACGTCTGCTGGTCCTTGGTAGTGCTTTGGAGCACAGGTACCTCCTGCTTAGTAACCGTGTCCCAGTAACATCAGCTGGTACAAGATTGTGCTACAAATACAAGATACGGAACAAGAGACACAAGAACAATAAGCAGAAGATCTAAAAGCAGAAGAACATGAAGTATAAGACCAAAATGAAGAGCAAAATATATGCTCTAAATTCTAAGCAGAAGAAGACTAAGCAGTGTATGGGGGTGAGTCCGTTCCTCCTCGTGGTGCCCCTGGAAAATGCCTTTCTGCTGCAGGCTAAACTGAACACGGACAAATACTGTTGTAATTTAAATCTTTTGTGACAGCAAGAATGGAAGGATGAAAAATTCATACTTTGACAGATTACAAGTACAGGATTCTCTGTCACAAATAAGAATATGATGAAGAAGATGAAGCAGAATATGAATAAGAATAATAGTTTAATAAGAAGAATATGAGTAATGTTAACAAAGATGAATAGCAAGAAGTTTAAGAAGAAGATAAAGAAGGTGAAGATGAAGAATAATTTGATGAAAAAGATGATGCTGCAGAAGATTATGAAGGAGAAAGTGTGTGAAAAGTTAAAAAGGTGAAGATGAAGAGCATGGAAGTTGTGTAATATACATATTTGCCAAAATATAAAAAACGTTAACATTGTCAATTTCTTCGTCAATCCGAACATCTTTAAAAAAAAAAATATTTATGCTATTCCATTTGATTGGGTTAAACATCTATGCCTTTAATGTCTCCTCAACCTTCCCCAATACATTCTACATTACTCTTTCTTGTTTTCCTTCATGTACAATTAACCAACAAGGCAAGAATGGGTTTTTTTTAATTTCGATATTTTGTTCCCATAGACTTACATGGGACTTCCGGTATCGGTATCGGGTATCGCCGATATTTTAGTGATATCGGCGATACCATTCCGATTCCGATACTTTAGGATATCGGAAAGTATCGCTCAACTCTAATGGTGAATTAATCTAAATTTGTTAGGCTCCTTTTTGGGTACCACCCCCAATGGTGAAACTCTCAAATTACTGATAGGAGGGGCCTTAAAAGGACCAGCCATTCTACCCAGGGATACTTCCTTGTTCAATTTTTCCGTAACTACCTTAGGAAATTCCCTTGCTAATTTCAAATTTTTTGTTGACAACTTAACTGGAACATCCAAGAAAGGAATTCTGAACCCGTCCCTAAAACCCTCCCTCAGTAACCGAGCCGTATCTTTGTCGGGGTATCTACTTAGAAACCGATCCATCTCTCCCAGGCGTATTGGTGTCGCCCCTCTTTCCAGTACCGTCTGTCCCTTTTTGCCCTCCGCTCCTGAAGCATCTTGACAGCCCATGGCTACCCCCACAAGAGGAACACTCGTGCTTAAACTTGCACTTTGCCCCAAATCTACATGCTCCTTCGTTAAACAAGAAGCACAGCCCTTTTTGTGTTGCCACCAAGTGCCCCGACTGTTCCTGGACCCCGGTGCCCCCTTGAAAAAACTGCATCCCTTGGCCTGGTTTACTTGGGGCTGTTACCCTCATCCATAAGGCGATATCCTTATGATCCCACCTGATGCCCTATCTTGCTGCCTTCCGCTGACGAAATTGCTCGTCATATCTGAGCCAGCCCTGTCCACCTTATACCCTATATGCTTCCCCAATCGTATCCATGTAGCAAAAAAGCGCTGAACAATTTTCTGGCGCCTTTTCCCCAATGATGCTGGCTAAGATCGCAAATGCCTGCAACCAATTATTAAACGTACGAGGGATCAATCTATACCTCCTCTTATCCTCATCCTCCTTTTTTGAATCGTCCCTCCTGGCTCTATCCAGATTGAAACGTTCAAGGGGAAGCAATGAGAATATCTCTATATATTCGCCTTTCCAAATTCTGTCCCTTACCTCTTGTTTTAAATGCAAACCCAGGGGACCCTCAAAGCAGACATATACCTCTCCCTTTGCTGCATCACCTAGCCTTGGCGTATCATCCTTCCCGTCATTCAACTGTGTCCCCTGATCTTGGTTCCCCTTCAGATCCTGCCATACTGGACCAGGAGAAGCCCCCTGAAACATCACGCTGGCCGCAGGGAGTAGATGAGCTGCTCGATCTATAGTATTAAGTGGGCAGAAGACATTTACTTGGTTTTCTTCGTCATTCACAGACGCAGACGAAGTCGGAATGCTGGCCGCAGGGGGTAGATGAGCTGCTCGATCTATAGTATTCAGTGGGCAGAAGACATTTGCTTGGTTTTCATCTTCGTTCACAGACGCAGACGACGTCGGAATGCTGGCCGCAGGGGAGTAGTTGCGCTGCTCGATCTAAAGTATTCAGTGAGCAGCAGACATTTACTTGGTTTTCTTCTTCGTTCACAGATGCAGACGACGTCGGAATGCTGGCCGCAGGGGAGTAGATGAGCTACTTGATCTATAGTATTCAGTGGACAGCAGACATTTACTTGATTTTCTTCTTCGTTCACAGATGCAGATGACGTCGGAATGCTGGCCGCAGGGAGTAGATGAGCTACTCAATCTATAGTATTCAGTGGACAGCAGACATTTACTTGGTTTTCTTCTTCGTTCACAGACGCAAACGACGTCGGAATGCTGGCCGCAGGGGAGTAGATGAGCTGCTCGATCTATAGTATTCAGTGGACAGCAGACATTTTCTTGGTTTTCTTCTTTGTTCACAGATGCAGACGTCGGAATGCTGGCTGCAGGGGAGTAGATGTGCTGCTCGATCTATAGTATTCAGTGGGCAGCAGACATTTACTTGGTTTTCATCTTCGTATACAGACGCAGACGACGTCGGAATGCTGGCCGCAGGGGAGTAGATGAGCTGCTCGATCTATAGTATTCAGTGGGCAGCAGACATTTACTTAGTTTTCTGCTTCGTTCACAGACGCAGACGACGTCGGAATGCTGGCTGCAGGGGAGTAGATGCGCTGCTCGGTCTATAGTATTCAGTGGGCAGCAGACATTTACTTGGTTTTCTTTTTCGTTCACAGACGCAGACGATGTCGGAATGCTGGCCGCAGGGGAGTAGATGCGCTGCTCGGTCTATGGTATTCAGTGGGCAGCAGACATTTACTTGGTTTTCTTCTTCGTTCACAGACGCAGACGACGTCAGAATGCTGGCCGTAGGGGAGTAGATGTGCTGCTCGATCTATAGTATTCAGTGGACAGCAGACATTTATTTGTTTTTCTTTGTCATTCACAGACGCAGAAGACGTCGGAATGCTGGTCGCAGGGGAGCAGATGTGCTGCTCGATCTATAGTATTCAGTGGGCAGCAGACATTTACTTGGTTTTCTTCTTCGTTCACAGATGCAGACGATGTCGGAATGCTGGCCGCAGGGGAGTAGATAAGCTGCTCGATCTATAGTATTCAGTGGGCAGCAGACATTTACTTGGTTTTCTTCGTCATTCACAGACGCAGACGACGTCAGAATGCTGGCCGCAGGGGATTAGATGTGCTGCTTAATCTATAGTATTCAGTGGGCAGCAGACATTTACTTGGTTTTCTTCTTCGATCACAGACGCAGACGACGTCGGAATGCTGGCCGCAGGGGAGTAGATGAGCTGCTCGATCTATAGTATTCAGTGGGCAGCAAAGATTTACTTGGTTTTCTTCTTCGTTCACAGACGCAGACGACGTCGGAATGCTGGCCGCAGGGGAGTAGATGCACTGCTTGATCTATAGTATTCAGTGGGCAGCAGACATTTACTTGGTTTTCTTCTTCATTCACAGACGCAGACGAAGTCAGAATGCTGGCCGCAGGGAAGTAGATGTGCTGCTTGATCTATAGTATTCAGTGGGCAGCAGACATTTACTTGGTTTTCTTCTTCGTTCACAGACGCAGACGACGTCGGAATGCTGGCCGCAAGGGAGTAGATGAACTGCTCGATCTATAGTATTCAGTGGGCAGCAGACATTTACTTGGTTTTCTTCTTCGTTCACAGACGCAGACGACGTCGGAATGCTGGCCGCAGGGAAGTAGATGCACTGCTCGATCTATAGTATTCAGTGGGCAGCAGACATTTACTTGGTTTTCTTCTTCGTTCACAGACGCAGACGAAGTTGGAATGCTGGCCGCAGGGAGTAGATGAGCTGCTCGATCTATAGTATTCAGTGGACAGCAGACATTTACTTGACTTTCTTCTTCATTCACAGACGCAGACGAAGTCGGAATGCTGGCCGCAGGGGATTAGATGTGCTGCTCGATCTATAGTATTCAGTGGACAGCAGACATTTACTTGACTTTCTTCTTCGTTCACAGACGCAGACGAAGTCAGAATGCTGGCCGCAAGGGAGTAGATGTGCTGCTCGGTCTATAGTATTTCGCGGGCAGCAGACATTTACTTGTTTTTTTTCTTTGTTCACAGACGCAGATGAAGTCGGAATGCTGGCCACAGGGGAGTAGATGAGCTGCTCGATCTATAGTATTCTGTGGGCAGCAGACATTTACTTGGTTTTCTTCTTCGTTCACAGACGCAGATGAAGTCGGAATGCTGGCCGCAGGGGAGTAGATGAGCTGCTCGGTCTATAGTATTCAGTGAACAGCAGACATTTACTTGACTTTCTTCTTCGTTCACAGACGCAGACGAAGTCAGAATGCTGGCCGCAGGGGAGTAGATGTGCTGCTCGGTCTATAGTATTTAGCGGGCAGCAGACATTTACTTGTTTTTTTTCTTTGTTCACAGACGCAGATGAAGTCGGAATGCTGGCCACAGGGGAGTAGATGAGCTGCTCGATCTATAGTATTCTGTGGGCAGCAGACATTTACTTGTTTTCTTCTTCGTTCACAGATGCAGATGAAGTCGGAATGCTGGCCACAGGGGAGTAGATGTGCTGCTCGTCTATAGTATTTAGCGAGCAGCAGACATTTACTTGTTTTTCTTCTTTGTTCACAGACGCAGACGAAGTCGGAATGCTGGCCGCAGGGGAGTCGATGCGCTGCTCGGTCTATGGTATTCAGTGGGCAGCAGACATTTACTTGGTTTTCTTCTTCGTTCACAGACGCAGACGACGTCGGAATGCTGGCCGTAGGGGAGTAGATGTGCTGCTCGATCTATAGTATTCAGTGGACAGCAGACATTTATTTGTTTTTCTTCGTCATTCACAGACGCAGAAGACGTCGAAATGCTGGTCGCAGGGGAGCAGATGTGCTGCTCGATCTATAGTATTCAGTGGCAGCAGACATTTACTTGGTTTTCTTCTTCGTTCACAGACGCAGACGACGTCGGAATGCTGGCTGCAGGGGAGTAGATGAGCTGCTCGATCTATAGTATTCAGTGGGCAGCAGACATTTACTTGGTTTTCTTCGTCATTCACAGACGCAGACGACGTCGGAATGCTGGCCGCAGGGGAGTAGATGTGCTGCTTGATCTATAGTATTCAGTGGGCAGCAGACATTTACTTGGTTTTTCGTTCACAGACGCAGACGACGTCGGAATGCTGGCCGCAGGGGAGTAGATGAGCTGCTCGATCTGTAGTATTCAGTGGGCAGCAAAGATTTACTTGGTTTTCTTCTTCGTTCACAGACGCAGACGACGTCGGAATGCTGGCCGCAGGGAGTAGATGCACTGCTTGATCTATAGTATTCAGTGGGCAGCAGACATTTACTTGGTTTTCTTCTTCGTTCACAGACGCAGACGACGTCGGAATGCTGGCCGCAGGGGAGTAGATGAGCTGCTCGATCTATAGTATTCAGAGGGCAGCAGACATTTACTTGGTTTTCTTCTTCATTCACAGATGCAGATGAAGTCGGAATGCTGGCCGCAGGGGAGTAGATGAGCTGCTCATCTATAGTATTCAGTGGGCAGGAGACATTTACTTGGTTTTCTTCTTCATTCACAGATGCAGATGAAGTCGGAATGCTGGCTGCAGGAGAGTAGATGAGCTGCTCAGTCTCTATATAGTATTCAGTGGACAGCAGACATTTACTTGGTTTTCTTCTTCGTTCACAGATGCAGACGACGTCGGAATGCTGGCCGCAGGGAGTAGATGCGCTGCTCGATCTATAGTATTCAGTGGGCAGCAGACATTTACTTGGTTTTCTTCTTCGTTCACGGACGCAGACGACGTCGGAATGCTGGCCGCAGGGGGGAGTAGATGAGCTGCTCGATCTATAGTATTCAGTGGACAGCGGACATTTACTTGGTTTTCTTCTTCGTTCACAGATGCAGATGATGTCGGAATGCTGGCCGCAGGGGAGTAGATGAGCTGCTCGATCTATAGTATTCAGTGGGCAGCAGACATTTACTTGGTTTTCTTCTTCGTTCACAGATGCAGACGAAGTTGAATGCTGGTCGCAGGGGAGTAGATGAGCTGCTCGATCTATAGTATTCAGTGGACAGCAGACATTTACTTGGTTTTCTTCTTCGTTCACAGATGCAGACGACGTCGGAATGCAGTGTAGTCGGAAGACCAAGGACTGAAAAAAGCGATGTCTTGATGCCACTTCTTCAAGTCTGTCACAGAAGATCGTGGCTGGAGACATTGACTTAATAAACTTAAGGAATAAGGAGCAAAACTCTGCGTCCTGTGTTCATTTTACTGTAAAACGCGTCTTTTATATTTTTGTGTTTTAGGTTAAGGTTCACTGTTCCTTTAAATCCTCAGTTTTAAAATAAAAAAATAATTAAAAAAAATTAGTTTTTAAATTTCCACATATATAAAAATAATTAAATTAATAAAAAAATACATTAACAGGTAATGAGAAAAATACAGTAAAAAAATAAACACAATAAATAAAAGTTAAATATTGTGGAGTGATGGTAAAAAAAAAATACAGTAAACCACTTGTGAAAAAAAATTAAAAATAACACCACAATAAAATAAAACAAAATAAATAAAAGGGTAAAAATATTGCGGATCCATCGTCGGTAGGGGCGCTTGTTTTATCACTCGCCTCAACTACATGCACCACAAAAAAATGGAATAAATACATGTGAAAACTCATAAATAGCCCAAAATACTATATATTATAACAATTTTTGATTAATGTTAAATCAAGTGTTACACACAGCTCATTAATGGGAAAAAATAAGTAATTCTAAAAAATGCCCCCACAAACTCTATTTTTTAACTTTATAATCTTAGAAAAGCCGTAAAACAACTTTCCTTTTTTTTTTTAAATGCCATACTCTACAGCATTTGCAGATTGATTATAAAATTAAACATAAAATTAAATCTCAATTATTTCACCCCATATAATTTTTTTCTTGTACATTATATGGTTAAAACGAATGGTTTCAGTCAAAATTACAGATCTTATTGCAAAAGATAATAGGGGGTGTTCCGATGAGCAGCGCGCTACGGGTGTCCGGTGGTGCTACGGGGGTTTCTGGCGCTGCGGGGGGGTGTCCGGTGGTGCTGCCTGATGCTGCTGCGGGTGTCTCCGGTGCTTCAGGGGGCTCTGCTGACATTTTGTGAAAAGCCAGAGTCCCCCACAGTTCCATGGTTTCCTCCTGTGCGGTGGACTCCAGGAAAATGGTCGCCGGTGGCGGCACATGCGCAGATGGAGATCTCGGCACCAAGATCTCGGGAGATGAGACTTAAGCGCTGAAAATAATATTTTTTTGGAATATTTGCTGTGTGGCTGGTGAGAAGCAATAGTGCTGAATAGGGGGCAGGGGGATTAGTATCCTTCATCATGTTGTAAGAACAAACCTGTGGGCAGCAGAGAGGAGGCTTCTTCATCCTGGAGGCAGCAGGTCTGCTCTGCTCTGCAGAAGGCTTCGGGTAGAGGTCGGAGTCTGCACTGTCTGAAGATTGCAGCAGCAGGAGCAGAGCAGCGAGTGCAGCAGCAGCCGGAGCAGAGTAGTGAGTGCAGCAGTGCAGCTGCTTCTAGCTGTTGTGTAGCTGCACTCATGCATGGAGCACAGGCACTTGCAGGAGTGGTCACATATTTTTGTGTTGTGCTCCCGGGTGCAGGAGAGGAGTCAGGAAAGGCAGTGCTGCTGAATCAGACTGCTCTGGAAGAACGTGCCCTCAGGAGGTTCGAAGCATCATGGTTTTGATCCAGTGCTCAGGCCCCAAATGTAACTGATTAGTGATGTCCCTGCCCTGGAGCCCGGTGAGCAGAAGCAACGTGGTGTGCCCGGAATGAGTGAAACGCCCGGGACACCAGTAAAGGTAGTAATGCCCTGATGGCGGCACTGCTGGCAGGTGTGGACTGGTTCGGCTGGTAATATACAGAAAACACTGGCAGGTGTGGGCTTGTCCGGCTGGTAAACAGATAAGCACTGTCAGGTGTGGGCTTGTCCGGCTGGTAAACAGATAAGCACTGTCAGGTGTGGGCTGGTTCAGCTGGTACACAGATAAACACTGGCAGATGCAGGTTGGTCCGGTTGGTATACAGATGAGCACTGGCAGGTGTGGACTGGTGAGTCCAGTGAAATACAGTGAGTCAAACCAAGTACAGGCAGACAGGCACTGGACAGGCAGATTGACTGGTGGGTACCAGGGACCTGACAACTAGCAAGCATGTGTGTAGCCCTGGTACACAATACCAGGAGGATGAGTGGAGAGGTAACAGTTAAGGTCTCTTCATGACATCGTGTACACTTCTGACACACCCAGCAGGGGTGTGGAAGGGAGTGATTTAGTCAGTCAGTGTCCGGACTTCAGAGTGAGAAGTCAGTTTCCTGTCCTTGGACAGAGTAGACGTGTCCAGTTTAAGTCTATCATCAGTTCAGAAAGTGGAGTCTGGTGTAGGTGTCTGTATACACCTTAGTCTAGTCAGAGCTGTGCCCCACTGGAAGAAAGACTGAACTATCTATTAAGAGACAAGCAAGGCGAAGGGCAAAGTGGAAGGAAGGTAATTGGAAAAGTGCTTTTGACTTGGAAAAGTCCTGCACGTTGCAACCGGTTACTGGGGACCGAAGGATCACTATTGTACAGCATAGTGAAGAGAAAACCAGGAATCTACCGGACCCTAGGTCGCGGCAGACAAGCCCCTTTATAGTCAGAACGTAGCTGGAGTCAGGGGGTGTGAAGACTTTGAGTTGTGCACGACAAGAAAAGGATTCAGCTCCCTCGCAGGAAGGCTTCTAACACAAATTTGACTGGGCAGAACAGCTAAAGACTAGCTGGAATCATAGAGAGGACTACGCTTCAGGCTGGTCGTACTCAGCTTCATTGGAAAGTAAAGGAGGCCCCTAACTTGCTTATCTGTTGCCTCAAAGCTCATCCTCCATCAACCCCATCAGCCTCCCTGGGACCTGCCTTATCATCCTGCAAGTAAAGGTATGGAAAGACGTTGACTGTGTGAGACTGAGTTATTATTGCATGCCTGCACAATCCTCACCTAACTACCGACCTGAGGGAAGAGTCCCACCTGTAGGGGACCCGACATCTAGCTGCATCACCATCCCCTCAGAGATCTATAGCAGCGCTGGTACAAATTACCAGAATACTACAGGTGGCGTCACGAACTGTACATACATCAATCCCCTGTAAATATATCCCCAACATACGCCAGACCGCCCGGGCCACAGACCGAGCCACAGCTACCTGTGACAATCCCCATAGACTTCTACGGGCTCGGCTCTGAGTACCCCATTGCCCTGGTAACCCACAATTGTGGTGGCGGGTCGACACACATGCAAAGGCTAACATTACACCTTGCTCAGGCACCTCCATGCAGGAGGAGGTGCCTTAAATAGTAAGTGTCCCTCAGCTATTTGTATGAGGGTAGGAGCACACACGCGCCCTAATCACACTGCTCGAGCTGTGCGCATACCCGGGCAAACACCAACATTCCCTCGGACGCTGCCGGTGCTACAACCCCTGTTGGATCATCTGCTATGGAGGAGCATAAAGGACACGATAAGTTCCTCCACCGGACTGCTATTATTTTGCACTTGTTGCTATTACCTATTCGTTAACCAGTTACCTCCCAGCGAGGAGTTAATACCTTGTTTAATTAAATTGTTAAATTTTGTTAACCCTTGCTCTGCCTCCTGTCTGTCACTGCATCCCGCAACTTGCTTACATTGTCATATTTACTGTATGCCCTTTTAGAGCTCCTCAGCTTTTCTATCTAGTATGTGCTTGGATATCATACACTTAGGAAAAAGGTAGAATTAAAGAGAGTTTGTCAGTAGAGGAAGCTGAATAAAATGACACCCTGATATCTGCGATCCAATGTTTTATTCCAGATAAATCCAATAAATTGTGGTTCTGTGCTCCCACCTGGGAATGGGTTGGTGTTACACTAATCTGGGGACAAGCGCCGCCATTTCCCTGACCCTGGAGGTGCTGCTCCACACATACTGGGAAAAACATCCCAATATTATGGAGTGTTGCGTTCTGAGGTAGTAGGATGTGTGGGATGCGGGACGCCACATCTCCCACGGATTTCACTGCCCAGGGAACATGAGATGCTGTGTTTCCCAGTTGCCAGGCCATGCAGATGCTGCTGTGTCTGGTACTTAGCAGTGGTGGGATTGTGTCCATTCTGCTGTGCAGGTAGCAGGGAGTGGTTGCCCGGGGGTGATTGGGACTAGGTATTTAACACCTGATCATTTCCTTCAGCATCAGGCGGGCTATTTAACCATGTTCCCAGGTCAATTCTTTGCTGTTTGCAGTTCCTATGTGTTGTGGAGGTGAGTGGTGCTTGCAGTTTTGGTTGCTCTCTTTCAGGGTTGGTCTCGCTTCATGCTATACTCCCAATCAGGTGGATCAGGACCACTTTTTTGTAAGTGGAAAATCCCTTTACAGTTAAGTCAACCGACAATGAAATGTGTATGGCGACCCCTGACTCCTCTGACAGTGATGTCGGCAGTGTGATGGTTAGGGCCTATCGCTTTTGTTCTCCTGGGAGATAAGACGCCACAAAAGCCGTCTAACCACGACTTACTCCACTCTCCCCATTGAAAACACATGAACGCTCAGCTGAGCCGAATGTTCACGTGTATACGGGAGTCATGAGAGATGGCGAACGGTCGTACGAGTGTCTGGCTATCAGACGCTGTATGTATATAGACAGGTTTAGGGACCTGCGCCCCAACCGAGGCCGACGGGGCCCTTCACCTGACAGACCCTGCACCCAACCAAGGCTGACAGATCCTGCACCTCGGCCCATGGGTATTCTGAGATGTATAACAAAGTCACCAATAGTTTGTCAGTCTATGTTCTTCAGGACATGAGCTCTGCTCGTCCGCTGCCATCTACTCACTGTGCCCATTGTGTGCCCTGGCATCACCCCCAGTACAGGGTCTCCGCTCTACTCAGTGATCAGTATCCTCCCCTGTGATCAGTATCCTGCATATCAGAAGCATCAAAATTTGTGCAAAACTTAGCAACCAATCAGATTGCAGCTCTCACTTCTCAGAAGTCTTGTGGGGAATAAAAGCAGACATTTGATTGGTTGCTTTTTCCGCCCTTCCCTGTGCACAGTATATGGCAGTCTCTGTTCGGTGTGATGGCTGCATCGGGCTGTGTGCTGTATATACGGGGGGGCAGTCTCACCTTCTCCAGCGGGTTGGTGTTCTGCCCATCTGAGTACAGGGCAGTATGCTTTGTACTGTGTGCTGGTTTGTTTGTTATAGCACCATCCAGTGGTGGCTGAATTTATAGCCTGTGCCTTTAACAAGCAGAGTATTGCATTGTGGGATTGAAGCAAGGTATGCTGGGAAGAAGAAACTCCATTTTCTTCCATGTACTTCAGGGAATACACGTGTTTCATGTGCTCTCCTGTAACCTCTCCAACTTGAGTTTGCTATCCTGGTAAAGCATATCTGGTAAGATCAATATCTTCTCTAGCAATGCAGTGTTTAGGAGGATATTAACTGTATAGCAGTCAGTGCATAGGAGATGTTATTAGAATCCTGTGTAAAGTTTGCATCATACTGTATACTTTCCTGGTAATTGTAAAGTGTCAGCTGTGTGCCCAATACTTATCTATGTCATTTGTATTTTTATAGTTTTACCGTGCATGTTCTGTACTGTTCACCAATAAACAAGTTAGACTAGAGGACAGTCTGCTTATTTGGAGTACGGCATCGTGGTTTAGGCTGTATGCTAGATTGCACACCGTGTCAACGTGTATGAAGGCAGAACAGTTGGTGCTGTTCGTGCAGCCCTCAATCTTGCTCCCATTGTAGCCGATGTCTGCGCTCAGCCACTCCCACAGATACTGAGTAGTGAGCGGGCCCTGGAGCGCCATAGAAAACATGGCCAAGAAAAGCTCCGGCTCCACCGTCACCCGGCCCGTATAGCAGCGCCAGAGCCTCGGCTTATCGCGCCTGTCAGCACCCATATCCAGGCACACCACATCGGGCAAGTCGTTGTCAGACATAGCGCTGAGGACAATACATCACTCACTCCGCATTGCGGCCGCAGCCAGGACTGAAGCAGCTAGGGATAGCTCCGCCCAGAGATGAGGATACCCCGCCCACAACTGGGAGATAGCCTGTCTACAGCTAAAGATGACCCCGCCCAGAACTGGAGATACCCGCCCAGAATCAGAGATACCCCGCCAACAGCTGGAGATGACACCGCCCAGAATCGGAGATACCCTGCCTACAGCTGGAGATGACACCGCCCAGAATCAGAGATACCCCGCCTACAGCTGGAGATGACACCGCCCAGAATCGGAGATACCCCGCCTACAGCTAAAGATGACCCCACCCTGAACTGGAGATACCACACCCAGAATCAGAGATACCCTGCCTACAGCTGGAGATGACACCGCCCAGAATCGGATACCCCGCCTACAGCTGGAGATGACACTGCCCAGAATCAGAGATACCTCGCATACAGCTGGAGATGACACCTCCCAGAATCTGAGATACCCCGCCTACAGCTGGAGATGACCGCGCCCAGAACGGAAGATACCCGCCTACAGCTGGAGATGACCGCGCCCAGAACTGGAGATACCCCGCCTACAGCTACAGATGACCCCGCCCAGAACGGAAATTACCCTGCCTACAGCTGGAGATAACTGTGCCCAGAGCTGGATGGTTCCCGCACAGAACTCACCCCATGTCCTGCCCCAGTTCCCAGCTGTCTGATGCGCTCGTCATTGTGATCATTGCCTTCCCGTGAGAGCCAGCTCCAGGTTTTCGTGGGCCCCTGGCGAAAGAGTCTCAGTGGGCCCCTTTAACGCATACCACAATTCATAATGCGCAGATATGGCAGAGAAATATAGGTGTAGTACAATGCCAAAGATTTCACTTCTTACATTACATGAGTGATAACAAAAGCTCAGAAACCAGACAGTGTAGTCCTCCATACAGTATTATGGGCACCACATGGTGCTCCATACAGAATAATAAGCCCAATCTATTGCTCCATACAGTATTATGGGCACCACATAGTGCTTCATACAGAATAATGAGCCCCATATATTGTTCCATACAGAATAATGAGCCCCATATAATACTCCATACAGAATAATGAGCCCCATATAGTGTTCCATACAAAATAATGGACCCCATATAATGCTCTGTACAGAATAATGAGCCCCATAAGATGCTCCATATGTAATTGGCCCCATATACTGCTCCATATATAATTGGCCACATTTACTGCTCTATATATAATTTGCCCCATAAGATGCTCCATATATATTTAGACACATATACAATTATCCCTATAAGATGCTCCATATATAATTGGCCCCATTTGATTTCCATATGTAATTGGCCCCATATACTGCTCCATATATAATTGGCCACATACACTGCTCAAAACATAAAAAGAAAAAAAATGAAATACCTCTCCTCGCTGGCCGCTGCTCTGGACTCCTTAGCTTCGGTGTCTTCCAGCTCTCTGCGCTGTGACTGCTTTCACAGGAGATGCGGAAGACGCCGCATCGCAGGAACAGGGAGAGGTAAATATTGCAAGCGGCGAGGGGATCCACTCGCGGGCACAGGCACCGGGCCCCCAAAGCGCGCCGGAGTCCCTGACAGCGAGTGGGCACCCCGTCTGCTCAAGGCCCCGGCACTTGCCCGGGTAAGCCGGGTGCTGATGCCGACCCTGCTTCCCGTCATCATTCGGACACATCATACGCTGTAAGTGCTGCCCTACTTCCCAGCAGTGGATCAGGCACATTCCAGTACTATGAATGCTCTCTGTTGCTCCCTGTTAGCAGCCTTTTCAAGCGAGGCCAATGGTAGATTTATAAATCCCCGATAAAAATTCAAGGGAATTTCCCAGGGGCGAACATAGAAATCATGCCCCTCCCCCCATCATAAAAAAAAGAATATTTGACTGGGTCACAAAACAACATGTTCCACAACTTTGCAGCCCGTACAAAGTAGTTTTCCTACTGTTGAAGCCCCTAGATTCCCCTCTTATTGCACCCATAAAGTAGGATGCCAACAAAAGTGCCCCCCCAAACATAGTGAGATACCCCCACAGGGAATCCCTCCACACGCTCAGTGTGATGTCCCTACTGTGCCCACTCCTCCCCCGGCAAAGTATGATGCCCCAATTGTGACCCTAATACACAGTATTAAGGACTCCAGGTATCCCTCCAAACTGCATAATGGCCTCCACACAGCCCTCTAAACTGCATAATGGCCCCCACACAGCCCTCCAAACAGCATAATGTCCCCCACACAGCCCTCCAAACAGCATAATGGCCTCCACACAGCCCTCCAAACTGCATAATGTCCCCCACACAGCCCTCCAAACAGCATAATGTCCCCCACACAGCCCTCCAAACAGCATAATGGCCCCACACAGCCCTCCAAACAGCATACTGTCCCCACACAGCCCTCCAAACAGCATAATGGCCTACACACAGCCCTCCAAACAGCATAATGTCCCCCACACAGCCCTCCAAACAGCATAATGGCCCCACACAACCCTCCAAACAGCATACTGTCCCCACACAGCCCTCCAAACAGCATAATGGCCTACACACAGCCCTCCAAATAGCATAATGGCCCCCACACAGCACTCCAAACAGCATAATGGCCTCCACACAGCCCTCCAAACTGCATAATGTCCCCAACACAGCCCTCCAAACAGCATAATGGCCTCCACACAGCCCTCCAAACAGCATAATGGCCCCCCACAGCCCTCCAAACAGCATAATGGCCTCCACACAGCCCTTCAAACAGTATAATGTCCCCCATATAGCCCTCCAAACAGCATAATGGGCCCCACACAGCCCTCCAAACAGCATAATGGCCCCCACACAGCACTCCAAACAGCATAATTGTCTCCACACAGCCATCCACACAGGATGATGGACCCCACACAAACTTCCATGCTGTACAATTTATTGCATACATATCCCTCCAAACAGCATAATGGACCCACTAACCCTCCAAACAGTATAATGCCCCCACATACCCTGCAAACAGTAAAATGGACCCCCACACAGCCCTCCAAACAGTATAATGGCCCCCAAATAGCCCTCCAGACAGCATAATGGCCCCCACACAGCCCTCCAAACAGCATAATGGCCCCCACACAGCCCTCCAAACAGCATAATGGCCTCCACACAGCCCTCCAAACAGCATAATGGCCCCCACACAGCCCTCCAAACACATAATGGCCTCCACACAGCCCTCCAGACTGCATAATGTCCCCAACACAGCCCTCCAAACAGCATAATGGCCCCCACACAGCCCTCCAAACAGCATAATGGCCCCACACAGCCCTCCAAACAGCATAATGGCCCCCACACAGCCCTCAAAACAGCATAATGGCCCCCACACAGCCCTCAAAACAGCATAATGGCCTCCACACAGCCCTTCAAACAGCATAATGTCCCCCACATAGCCCTCCAAATAGCATAATGGGCCCCACACAGCCCTCCAAACAGCATAATGGCCCCCACACAGCACTCCAAACAGCATAATGGCCCACACACAGCCCTCTAAACAGCATAATGGCCCCCACACAACCCTCCAAACAGCATAATGGCCCCCACACAGCATAATGGCCCCCACACAGCCCTGCAAACAGCATAATTGTCTCCACACAGCCATCCACACAGGATGATGGACCCAACACAAACCTTCACATTGTACAATGTATTGCATACATATCCCTCCAAACAGCATAATGAACCCACTAACCCTCCAAAAAGTATAATGCCCCCACATACCCCTGCAAACAGTAAAATGAACCCCCACATAGCCCTGCAAACAGTATAATAGTCCCTACATAGCCCTGAAATAGTATAATGGCCCCACATAGCCCTGCAAACATTATAATGGCCCCTACATAGCTCTCCATATAGTATAATGGCCGACACATAGCCCTCAAAATATTATAATAGTACCCACATTGCTCTCCATGTAGTATAAGGCCCCCATTGCCATCAATATAGTATCATGCACACCCATTGCCCTCCTTATAGTATAATGCCCCCCCACACAGGCCTCCATAAAGTATATGTGTCCCAATTGCCCTTCATATAGTATAATGCGCCCCATTGCACTTCATATAGTGTAGTCTCCCTCCTCCATCATTGCTCCATCCTTTACGATGCCGATACAGTTAAAAGAGAAGGGCCCGATGTCAGCTCTGGCACCTCCGTGACTCACGGGCCTTACACCCTCCAAACACAGATACCCCCGCAGTGAAATCCTCCACAGTACCTTCCACATGTAAGGTGTGATGACCCTACTGTAACCCCCCTCTCATTCCCTTGGCAAATTTGGTGACCCCTTCACATGATGATTCCCCAATTAAGCCCTCCACACAGTATAATGGGCACCATATAGTCCTCCATACAGTATAATAGCCCCACATAGTGCGCCATACATTATAATGAACCCTGCATTGCCTTCCATACAGTATAATAGCCCCATACAGCCCTCAATACAAGTAGAAATAAAAGTCCAGCTCACCAGTGCAGCATACCAGAGATCGGAGCAAGGAACCGCTGTGTCAGACGTAGAACATTGCAAAAGGAGAAAATCCAGCTCAACGATGAAGTAAAGATAAAAAAATCTTTATTCACTTGTCATTCCAAATACAGAGGAGTATCAGCATAGATAGCAGCAGATGAATGCGTTATCAACGCGTTTCAGGTGACGCAGCACAATACAGTATTATGGCCCCACATACAAAAAATATAATACTCACCTTTCCACAGACTTCAGAAGCTCAGGTCTCTGCAGCAAGTGCTTTGAAGCTCTTCACTGCTCAGCACAGCGGACACAAAATAGCGATGTCATCACACCTGCTGCACTTGCTTTGAACTTTTTCAATCCAGGATGCCCATACAGCTGAAAGTGTGATGCCGGTGTAACAGGCCAGATTAACCCCCATCCAGAATATACCCCGGGGTATAAATTGGCCTAGGCGAGTTTATACCCCTCTGGGCCAGAATATACCCGGGGTATATTCTGGCCTAGTCTAGATTATACCCCTCCGGGTCAGAATATACCCCAGCTGCTGTAGATCAGATTATTCACACTTTTGAGAACCATCAAAACGGGGCCCCAGGCAGCACACGGGGCCCCAGGCAGCACACAGGGGGGCAGAGGCAGCACACAGGGGCCCAAGGCAGTGCACAGGGGCCCCAGGCAGTGCACAGGGGCCCTGTACAGGGGCCCTAGGCAGCACACAGGGGACAGAGACAGCAAATGGGTTCGCAGGCAGCACACGAGGTCCCAGGCAGCACATGGGGGCCCCAGGAAGCACACGGGCCCCAGGCAGCACACAGGTACCCCCGGCAGCACACAGGGCCCCAGGCAGCGCACAGGGGCCCCTTGCAGCACACAGGGCCCCAGGCAGTGCACAGGGCCCCAGGCAGCGCAAAGGGGCCCCTTGCAGCACACAGGGCCCCAGGCAGCACACAGGACCCCAGACAACACACAGGGGCCCCAGGCAGCACACGGAGGCCCCAGGCAGCGCACAGGGCCCCAGGCAGCGCACAAGGGCCCCTGGCAGTGCACAGTGACTCCAGACATTGCACAGGATTGAGTGATATGCTCAAGAACGGGACCCCAGACAAGGGGTCCCAAACATCGTACAGGGGTCACAGAAAGTGCACAGGGGGGCAGAAACAGCGCACGGGGGCAGAGACAGTTTCTCCCCCCCCTTGCGCGCTGTCACTGCCCCCCTGTGCGCTGTCTCTGCCCCCTGTGCACTGCCTGGGGCCCCTGTGCACTGCCAGTGGCCCATGTATGCTGCCTGGGGCCCTTGTGCACTGACTGGGGCCCTGTGCAGTGCCAGGGGCCCCTGTGCACTGCCTGGGGCCCCTGTTTGCTGCCTGGGGCCCCATGTGCTGCCTTGGACCCCGTTCGCTATCTCTTCCCCCGTGTGCTGCCTGGGGCCCCTGTGTGCTGCCTGGGGCCCCGTGTGCTGCCTGGGGCCCCTGTGTGCTGCCTGGGGCTCCTGTGCACTGCCAGGGGCCCCTGTATGCTGCCTGGAGCCCTGTGCGGTCCCAGGGGCCCTGTGTACTTCTTGGGGCCCCTGTGTGCTGCCCGGGGCCCCTGTGCGCTGCCTGGGGCCCCGCGTGCTGCCTGGGGCCCCTGTGTGCTGTCTGGAGCCCCTGTGTGCTGCCTGGTGCCCCGTTCGCTGTCTCTGCCCTCCGCCAGTGTGCTGCCTGGGGGCCCAGGTGCTGCCTGGGGCCCCGTTTTTGATGGTTCTCAAAAGCGTGAATAATCTGATCTACAGCAGCTGAGGTATATTCTGACCCGGAGGGGTATAATCTGGCCTAGGCCAATTTATACCCCGGGGTATAGTTTGGCCTAGGCCAGAATATACCCGGGGTATATTCTGGCCCAGAGGGGTATAAACTGGCTTAGGCCACTTTAACCCCAGGTATATTCAGGGCGGGGGGTTAATCTGGCCTGTTACTGTCATGGGTGTATCGCCACGAAGATCGTCGCGATTGCACATTCTGACTTCTCGCAGCTGAGTTGCTGTTTCTTTGTGTTTGGTAGTGAGGGAGTTAATTTTACCTAGCTCTTGGCTAAGACTAGGTCCAGCCTCGCCCGGCTGCTTTTGATTATGCACTAATTAGCTTCCTTTATATACCTGCCAGTCTGCTTGTTAGATGCCGGTGAAAGCTTACATGCAGACCAGTAGTTTGGATCAGGTCATGAGAAGACTTAAGTTAAGAGTTCCTTTGTGGTTTCTCCTCTCCTCGATTATAGTTTATCTCCTAGACCTTTTGTGTTCCCTCTGTGTTTAAGTGTTGTATGCAAGACAGTGTTTACTTTGTCCCCTGTCTGTCTTGTTTGTCTGTACTGTTTGTTAAGCAGTAACCTGCCTATTCCCTGTGTGGTAATCAGGGTCCTTCTGAGGACTAGATTACAGTTGTCAGGGACTTATAGGAGACAGGGTTACGTTGGCGGCCTGGACCTCTGTACCATTAACAGTACCTCCAGGTTGAGGGACGAGTCAGGTCCCCAGTTTAGGGTCAGCATAGACCCCGGTCCACCTGCAGCCTGAGTACAGTATTATACGTCTTCAGGATTCACCCACAGTACAACGGATATTATGTCAGGTAATACTATACTTTATATACATGTTGAGATTTCCTAGTTATATGTTATATTGCATGTTGTCCCTCTTAGTATTGATTACTGACATCATATGTGTATCTGTGATACAGCGTGACATTTTCACCGGCCCAAAAAGATTCTCCCCAGCTACCATGGATCCAGTTGCCCAGCTAGCCCTGCAGTTGCAGAGTTTATCCATGAAGCTGACGGACATTAAGTCCAGGGTTTTGTCTCCCCCGGAGCAAACCAGGTCTGAACCTAAAGTTGCTCTCCCGGACAGGTTCACTGGTGGGCGGGACAAATTTTTTACCTTCCGGGAGGCATGTAAATTATATTTTCGGCTTCGGCCTCAGTCATCGGGGAGTGAAGAGCAGAGGGTGGGAATTGTCATCTCGCTCTTACAAGGGGACCCTCAATCCTGGGCGTTCTCTCTTCCTCCGGGCTCCCCGGCCCTCCAGTCAGTAGATCGATTTTTTTCTGCCCTGGGTCTGGTATATGACGACCCGGATCGGGTCTCCCTTGCTGAAATGAAGTTACGTAAGATACAGCAGGGAGATCGTCCAGCGGAGGAATTTTCTTCTGAGTTCCGTAGATGGGCCACAGATACTCAGTGGAATGACCCAGCTCTTAGGAGCCTGTTTTGTCAAGGGTTATCTGACAAATTAAAAGATGTTTTGGCTCAGTATGATTCTCCTCCGTCACTGGAGGCTGCTATGGCCCTTGCTATTGTATTGATAGACGGCTTCGGGAGAGGTGCGAGGTAACTCCGCCCCCTGTTGTGACTCCACCTACTACTAAGGTCCCTTATATTGAGGTTCCCCTGGTCTGTTCTGAGGAGCCTATGCAGTTGGGAGGGACATCATTTCGTAGGGGGGGATCGGCGGTGCGCCGCAAGACAAGAAGGTGTTTCTTCTGTGGGAAAGAGGGACATTTTGTTGAGGGGTGTCCGTCCCGTGCCTCATTGAGCAAAAAAGTCGCCGGAAAACTGTTGATCCCAGGTTGTGTGGTGGACGACGGCCTGGGAGTGTGTGTTTCGTCCCTAGGTCCGTCTCAGTTTCTCGTACCTGCGGAGGTGGTGGTTGGTACGAGAGTTGAGAGGATTTCTGTTCTTCTTGATAGTGGGTCTGGGGCTAATCTGGTGGACGCTCGGTTTGCCCAGGTGCAAGGTATGCAACTGAGTGTATTGGCCAAACGATCCCTATATTCTTTATTGACACCAGACCTCTCGGTCAAGGTAGCTTTGTACAAGCTGTTCATAACATAGACCTTCGAGTAGGGGCAAGACATAAAGAACAATTGTCTTGTTATGTGTTGGAGGGTCTTCCTACTCCTATTGTGTTGGGACTTCCTTGGTTGGCTAAACATAACCCAGTGATTAATTGGCAATCCAGAGAGATAAGCCAGTGGGGTGAATTCTGCAAGAATAACTGCATGAAAACGGTCATCAGTGCGGTCGTGCCTAGAGCCTTGCCTCCTTTTCTGGAGGACTTTGAGGATGTGTTCTCGGAGGAGGGGTGTCAAGAGTTACCTCCTCATCGTGTGTATGACAGTTCAATTAAATTGCTTCCTGATGCTAAATTACCTAAATCTAGGTTATATAACCTTTCTGGTCCTGAGAGGCAGGCTATGAAGGATTATATTTCGGAAAGTCTGGCTAAGGGGCATATTAGACCTTCATCTTCCCCAGTGGCCGCGGGGTTCTTCTTTGTGAAGAAAAAAGATGGAGGCCTACGCCCTTGCTTGGATTTCCGTGAGCTTAATCGGATTACGGTCCGAGATCCGTATCCGCTCCCACTTATTCCTGATCTCTTCAATCAAATTGTGGGCGCCAAATGGTTCTCTAAGTTGGATTCAGGGGGGCGTATAATCTGATTAGGATAAAGGAGGGGGATGAGTGGAAGACGGCGTTTAACACTCCGGAAGGACATTATGAGAACCTTGTCATGCCTTTTGGTCTGACTACTGCCCGGCGGTGTTTCAACATTTTGTTAATGACATCTTTCGCCACCTTGTGGGGCAGTTTGTGGTCGTTTATTTAGATGACATCTTAATTTACTCGCCAGATCTTGTGTCTCATCAGGAGCATGTGAGACAGGTGTTGCAGATCTTGCGAGATAATCAGTTGTTCGCCAAATGGGAAAAGTGTGTATTCGCCGTACAGGAACTTCAATTTTTGGGTTTCCTGGTGTCAGCTTCCGGTTTCCGTATGGACCCTGAGAAAGTGAGAGCAGTGCTTGAATGGGATCGGCCAGAGGATCTTAAGGCACTGCAGCGTTTCCTGGGGTTTGCTAACTACTATCGGAAATTTATTCGTAATTTCTCATCTGTTGTCAAACCTCTCACTGACATGACTAAAAAAGGGACGGATTTTTCTAGGTGGTCTGACAAAGCTTGTCAAGCATTTTCCTCCTTGAAAAAATGTTTTGCTTCGGCCCCCATACTCATCCAACCTGATGCATCACAACCGTTCATTGTGGAGGTAGACGCGTCTGACGTAGGGGTGGGTGCAGTATTATCCCAAGGTCCGTCCCCTGGTAAATGGCGTCCGTGCGCTTTCTTCTCCAAGAAATTGTCGCCCGCCGAGAGGAATTATGATGTCGGCAATAGGGAACTCTTGGCCATTAAGTTGGCTTTTGAGGAGTGGCGTCACTTTTTGGAGGGGGCAGTCCACCCGGTCACCGTTATTACTGATCACAAGAACCTGCTGTATTTAGAATCTGCAAAGCGTCTGAATTCTAGACAAGCTAGATGGTCGTTGTTTTTTACCAGGTTTAATTTTGTCGTCACTTATAGTCCTGGGTCAAAAAATGTAAAGGCTGATGCCTTATCTCGTAGTTTCCCGGGGGCGGGAAGACGGATGACCCGGTTCCTATCCTTCAGGAGGGAGTTGTGGTGTCGGCTGTATGCTCTGAGCTTGAGGAGGAGATATTGGAGGCTCAGGGGGACGCCCCTGTAGGACCTCCAGGGAAACTGTTTGTTCCTAATCAGTTGAGACAAAGGGTTATCGAGGCACATCATAATTCTGCTTTAGCAGGACACCCAGGGAGTAAAGCAACTGTGGATCTCCTTTCTCGCCGGTTTTGGTGGCCTAACTTAAATAAAGAGGTAATAACTTTTGTTGCGTCCTGTGGAGTTTGTGCTCGCTCTAAGACCCCACATACCCGTCCATCTGGGACCCTCTTGCCTTTGAAAATTCCGGAGCGTCCATGGACTCATCTGTCTATGGACTTCATTACGGACCTCCCTCCGTCGTCAGGGAAGACTGTCATTCTAGTTGTAGTTGACAGGTTCAGTAAGATGGCACATTTCATTGCTCTTCCTGCTCTTCTAATGCTAAAACTCTGGCGCAGGTGTTCATTGGGGAGATTGTGAGACTTCACGGGTTGCCTTCTGATGTGGTGTCAGATAGGGGGTCTCAGTTTGTGTCCAAATTCTGGAGGGCATTTTGTTCACGTCGGGGGATGCAGTTGTCATTTTCTTCGGCTTTTCATCCGCAGACCAATGGTCAGACAGAGCGTCTGAATCAGAGCCTAGAGACATATCTTCGGTGTTTTGTCTCAGAGAACCAGGAGGACTGGTCTTCTTTCTTGCCTCTGGCAGAGTTCGCTCTTAACAATAGGCGGAGCGAGTCCACTGGTAAGTCCCCGTTTTTTGGGGCATATGGTTTTCACCCCCAGTTTTGTACTTTCAATGGGGGGGGCCCTTCTGGGGTTCCTGAGGAGGAACGATTTTCGTCGTCACTTGCTTCAGTTTGGAGAGGAGTACTGAATAATCTCAGTGCTATGGGGAACCGTTACAAACGGAGGGCTGATAGGAGGAGAGTGTCTGGTCCGGACCTTTGTGTGAACGATCTGGTATGGTTGTCTACCAAGAATATAAAACTCAAGGTTCCCTCCTGGAAACTGGGTCCCAGGTTCATCGGTCCATACAGGATCAGTTCTATAATTAATCCTGTGGCATTTCGTCTGGACCTTCCTCCTACGTTTAAAATCCACAATGTGTTCCACAAATCGTTGCTTAAGAGGTACGTGGCGCCAGTTATACCGTCACCTCTACCTCCTCCTCCAGTGGTGGTCAATGGTAACTTAGAATTTCAAGTGTCGAAGATCATTGACTCACGTCTGAATCGCCGGTCCCTTCAGTACTTGGTTCATTGGAAGGGGTATGGTCCTGAGGAGAGGACGTGGGTTCCTGCATCTGATGTTAACGCAGATCGATTGGTTCGGACCTTCCACACAACTTACCCGGGCAGACCTGGCCCTGAGGGTCCGGAGGCCCCTCGTAGAAGGGGGGGTACTGTCATGGGTGTATCGCCACGAAGATCGTCGCGATTGCACATTCTGACTTCTCGCAGCTGAGTTGCTGTTTCTTTGTGTTTGGTAGTGAGGGAGTTAATTTTACCTAGCTCTTGGCTAAGACTAGGTCCAGCCTCGCCCGGCTGCTTTTGATTATGCACTAATTAGCTTCCTTTATATACCTGCCAGTCTGCTTGTTAGATGCCGGTGAAAGCTTACATGCAGACCAGTAGTTTGGATCAGGTCATGAGAAGACTTAAGTTAAGAGTTCCTTTGTGGTTTCTCCTCTCCTCGATTATAGTTTATCTCCTAGACCTTTTGTGTTCCCTCTGTGTTTAAGTGTTGTATGCAAGACAGTGTTTACTTTGTCCCCTGTCTGTCTCGTTTGTCTGTACTGTTTGTTAAGCAGTAACCTGCCTATTCCCTGTGTGGTAATCAGGGTCCTTCTGAGGACTAGATTACAGTTGTCAGGGACTTATAGGAGACAGGGTTACGTTGGCGGCCTGGACCTCTGTACCATTAACAGTACCTCCAGGTTGAGGGACGAGTCAGGTCCCCAGTTTAGGGTCAGCATAGACCCCGGTCCACCTGCAGCCTGAGTACAGTATTATACGTCTTCAGGATTCACCCACAGTACAACGGATATTATGTCAGGTAATACTATACTTTATATACATGTTGAGATTTCCTAGTTATATGTTATATTGCATGTTGTCCCTCTTAGTATTGATTACTGACATCATATGTGTATCTGTGATACAGCGTGACAGTTACACCGGCTCCTGAGGGAATTGTTCCAGCTCAGGCAGCCGCCGGCAGCTCTTCTTCTCAGGTACAGGGAATCGGTCCGTCCCGAACTCGGAGGCGGCTTCCCTCAGTCTCCTGGGATGGGTCTTCTCCTCTTCCTGCTGCCTGTTATGTTACGGTAGCTGAGGAGTGCAGGCAAAAAAGGAAATACACCAGAGCAGTTGGAATCTATGAGATTGCAGTACCCTGACTAACCACCGCAACTAGAGGCAGCCGTGGAGCGTTCCTACGTTGGTCCTAGACGCCTCGTCACAGCCTGAGAAACTAACTACACCTAAAGATAGAAATAGGAAAGCTATCTGCCCCGTAGCAGAACCCCAAAGATAATAGAAAGCCCCCAAACATGTAATGGCGGTTAGACAAGAGGAAATACTGACACAGAAAGAAAATAGTATGAGCAAACGCTGGGGCCCAAACTATCTAAATAGAAAAGGACAGGAAGGGTACTTACTGCAATCCCAGAAAACCCTGAAAAACACCAACTCTACTAATTTCAAAATCACCTGAGATCACACGACCTCTACCACCTAAATTAGTTCTCTGGTGTAACAAAAACAGCAGCCACTGAAAAAACTGGAAAAAGCAAAAGTACAAAACACAGTGGCTGAACTAAACCGAGAGGGCAAAAAGCCCCGGAGGGGACCCAGAAGGCCCCACAGAAGTGCAGGACCAAATGCAAAAATATAGCAAAAACACAAAATAAGAAATTGTCTTATCTGATAGCAGGAGATGCAGACACGACACAGCAGGCTACAAGGGAAACTGGAAAGAAGGATTCAGACCAGAACAATTGATCACCGGCAACCCTGATGGGAAAATGATTCCCTTAAATAAGACCAATCAGTAACACCTGATTCCCAGTCCTCACAATCCTCACTAGTACCGCTTGTAACCACCAGAGGGAGCCTCTGCTCAGAACTCATCTCAAACCCATTCACAACAGTACCCCCCCCTTGAGGAGGGGTCACCGAACCCTCATTTGAGCAACCAGGTCGGTCAGGATGAGTTCTATGATACGCACGGATAAGTCTCCTAGCATGGATGTCCGAAGCAAACACCCAAGAATTATCTTCCTGACCATAACCTCTCCATTTAACCAAATACTGGAGTCTTCGTCTAGAAAAACGAGAATCCAATATTTTCTCAACCACATACTCCAGATTGCCCTCAACCAAAACAGGGTCAGGAGGCACAGCAGCAGGAACCACTGGCTCAACAAACCTCTTCAACAAGGACTTGTGGAACACGTTATGGATCTTAAATGTCCCTGGAAGAAGCAAACGAAAAGAAACAGGATTAATAATCTCCATGATCTTATAAGGTCCAATGAACCTAGGCTTAAATTTAGGAGATGCTACTCTCATAGGAATATTCTTTGAGGACAACCAGACCAAGTCCCCCACTTTAAACCGAGGACCATCAGTCCTATGCCGGTTAGCAAACCGCTGGGCCTTCTCCTGAGAGAGGGACAACCTCTCCACTACCTGGTCCCAAATCTGTTGCATACGCTCAACAACAGAGTCAACACCTGGACAGACAGAAGCCTCCGTCTGTCCTGAAGAAAATCGAGGGTGAAACCCAGAATTACAGAAAAACGGAGACATCAAAGTGGCAGAGCTAGCCCTATTATTAAGAGCAAACTCAGCCAAAGGCAAAAAAGAGACCCAGTCATCCTGATCAGCAGACACAAAGCATCTTAGATAAGTCTCCAATGTCTGGTTTGTTCTCTCAGTTTGACCATTGGTCTGAGGATGAAATGCCAAGGAGAAAGACAATTGAACACCCAGTTTAGAACAAAAAGTCCTCCAAAATCTGGAAACAAACTGGACTCCTCTGTCAGACACAATGTTCTCAGGAATGCCGTGTAAACGAACCACGTGCTGAAGGAACAACGGCACCAATTCAGAGGAGGAAGGCAACTTAGGTAATGGCACAAGATGTATCATTTTGGAAAACCTATCACAAATTACCCAGATGGTGGTCATTCTCTGAGAAACAGGAAGATCGGAAATGAAATCCATAGAGATATGGGTCCATGGTCTCTTGGGCACAGGCAATGGCATCAACAAACCACTAGAGCGAGAGCAAGGCTTGGAGCGAGAGCAAGTCCCGCAGGACTGCACAAATTCCCTGACATCGCGAGACAAGGTAGGCCACCAAAAGGACCGACTAACCAAGTCTCTGGTACCAAAAATTCCGGGATGCCCAGCCAATGCGGAACAATGAATCTCAGACATCACACTCTTTTTCCATTGGTCCGGGACAATCAATTTTCCAACAGGGCAGCGCTCGGGCCTATCCTCCTGACACCCCTCCAGAGCAAGTCTCAAATTGGGCGAGATGGCGGAAAGAACTACACCCTCCTTCAAAATAACAGAGGGATCAGATAGCTCAGGAGAGTCCGCAAGGAAACTCCTCGAGAGGGCATCCGCCTTAACATTCTTAGTGCCAGGAAGAAAGGAAACCACAAAATTAAAACGTGTGAAAAACAAGGCCCACCTGGCCTGTCTAGGATTGAGTCGCTTGGCAGATTCCAGATAGACCAGATTCTTATGGTCCGTAAGGACCACCACCTGATGTTTGGCTCCCTCCAGCCAATGTCTCCACTCTTCAAAAGCCCACTTCATGGCCAATAACTCCCGATTACCCACGTCATAATTACGTTCAGTAGGAGAAAATTTTCGAGAGAAAAAGGCACAAGGTTACTTTTAGAGGTCTCTGGATCTTTTTGGGACAAAACGGCACCTGCCCCAATTTCAGAGGCATCAACCTCCACCTGAAATGGCAGAGAAACATCAGGCTGCCGTAGAACAGGAGCAGAAGTGAATCTCTGCTTAAGTTCCTGAAACGCAGAGACTGCCTCAGGAGGCCAATTCACCACATCAGAACCCTTTCTGGTCAAATCAGTTAATGGTTTAACAATAACAGAGAAATTACCAATAAATTTACGATAAAAATTGGCAAAACCCAAAAATCTCTGAAGAGCCTTTAATGAAGTAGGTTGGACCCAATCACAGATGGCCTGAACCTTGACCGGGTCCATTTCAATAACAGATGGGGACAAAATGAATCCCAGAAATGAGATCTTCTGTACGCCAAAAAGACACTTTGATCCCTTCACATACAGAGCATTCTCTCTCAAAATCTGGAATACAGTTCGAACATGTTTCACATGAGAGTCCCAGTCATTAGAAAAAATCAAGATATCATCCAAATAAACAATCAGAAACTTGTCCACAAAGTCCCTGAAAATGTCATTCATGAAGGACTGGAAGACGGAAGGAGCATTAGTGAGCCCAAAGGGCATCACAAGGTACTCAAAATGCCCTTCAGGGGTGTTAAATGCCGTCTTCCATTCATCCCCGTGCTTAATGCGAATAAGGTTATACGCCCCCCTGAGGTCAAGCTTGGTAAACCAAGTAGCGTTTTTCACCCTAGAAAACAGGTCAGAAATCAAGGGTAACGGATATTGATATTTCACAGTAATATTGTTCAAGAGACGATAATCAATACACGGCCTTAATGAACCATCTTTTTTGGCCACAAAGAAAAACCGGCACCTAAGGGTGAAGAGGATGGTCTGATATGACCCTTCTCCAATGATTCCTTGATATAAGACCGCATAGCGTCATGTTCAGGTACAGACAAGTTAAAAAGGCGACCCTTAGGGAATTTACTACCTGGCACTAATTCAATAGCGCAGTCATAGCTCCTATGGGGAGGTAAGGATGCAGATTTACTTTCGCTAAACACATCAGAAAAATCAAACAAAAAGTCAGGAACATCCTCAGCCTGGGGGAGGCAGAAAAAACAGGAGTGTTGGCACTAACACATTGGCAGCCCCAACTGGTTACAGACACAGATTTCCAATCCAAAACAGGATTATGAGACTGTAACCAAGGGAAACCCAGCACGATAATGTCATGCAGATTATATAGAACCAAAAATTTGCAGCACTCCTGGTGATCAGGTTCAACCCTCATTATCACCTGAGTAGAAAACTGGGGTTTATTCTCAGCCAAAGGGGTAGAATCGATCCCCAGTAGGGGAATAGACTTCTGTAGGGTATCAAGGGAAACCCACAACGTTTAGCAAAATCATAATCCATCAGGTTAATAGCTGCTCCAGAATCAACGAAAGCCTGAGCAGAAAATGAGGACAGAGAGCATATCAGAGTGACAGTTAATAAAAACTTAGTCTGAACACTACCCAAGACAACTGAGCGTGCAAAATGTCTTCCCCGCTTAGGGCAGACTGAAATAGCATGAGAGGCATCACCACAGTAGAAACATAACCCATTGCGCTTTCGAAACTCATGACGCTGTGCCCCAGACACCACTCCATCACACTGCATGGGCTCAGCAGCTGGCTCACAAGGCAACACCACTCCACGCATACTTCTCCGCTCACGCAAACGTCTGTCAATTTGAATCGCCAATGACATAGAATCATTGAGACCAGAGGGGACAGGGAATCCCACCATAACATCCTTTACATTATCCGACAGACCCTTCCGGAAAAGGGCAGCCAAAGCGTCGTCATTCCATTTGGTCAGGACTGCCCACCTACGGAATCTCTGACAGTATAACTCAGCGTCATCAAGCCCCTGATTTAATGCCAACAAGGCTTTTTCAGCTTGATCAGTGACATTAGGCTCATCGTACAATAACCCCAAAGCCTGAAAAAAGCATCAACATCACTCAAAACAGGATCCCCAGGTATCAGGGAAAAAGCCCAATCCTGAGGATCGCCGCGCAGGAGAGAGATGATAATTTGAACCTGCTGCGCTGCGTTTCCTGAGGACTTAGATTTTAAGGCAAGAAACAATTTACAATTATTTTTGAAATTCTGAAACTTAGCTCGATCCCCTAAAAACAAATCTGGCATGGGAATCCTAGGTTCCACAACAGGCAACCTAGCAAGATAGATAGCAATACTCCGAACCTCAGTGGCAAGCTGATCCACACGGCCAGACAACTGTGCAAACTCCATTGGGAGAAAAGATCCTCCCCAGCACCCAGAGATACAGAGGGAAAAAAAAAAAAAAAAAAAATGCAACAAACAGAAAAATATCTCTGACAACTTTTCTTCCTTCAAAATATTTTTTCCCTTCTGTGAGTACCATACAATTTTCAATTTTTAGGGCCGGTGATACTGTTATGTTACGGTAGCTGAGGAGTGCAGGCAAAAAAGGCAATACACCAGAGCAGTTGGAATCTATGAGATTGCAGTACCCTGACTAACCACCGCAACTAGAGGCAGCCGTGGAGCGTTCCTACGTTGGTCCTAGACGCCTCGTCACAGCCTGAGAAACTAACTACACCTAAAGATAGATATAGGAAAGCTATCTGCCCCGTAGCAGAACCCCAAAGATAATAGAAAGCCCCAAACATGTAATGGCGGTTAGACAAGAGGAAATACTGACACAGAAAGAAAATAGTATGAGCAAACGCTGGGGCCCAAACTAACTAAATAGAAAAGGATAGGAAGGGTACTTACTGCAATCCCAGAAAACCCTGAAAAACACCAACTCTACTAATTTCAAAATCACCTGAGATCACACGACCTCTACCACCTAAATTAGTTCTCTGGTGTAACAAAAACAGCAGCCACTGAAAAAACTGGAAAAAGCAAAAGTACAAAACACAGTGGCTGAACTAAACCGAGAGGGCAAAAAGCCCCGGAGGGGACCCAGAAGGCCCCCACAGAAGTGCAGGACCAAATGCAAAAATATAGCAAAAACACAAAATAAGAAATTGTCTTATCTGATAGCAGGAGATGCAGACACGACACAGCAGGCTACAAGGGAAACTGGAAAGAAGGATTCAGACCAGAACAATTGATCACCGGCAACCCTGATGGGAAAATGATTCCCTTAAATAAGACCAATCAGTAACACCTGATTCCCAGTCCTCACAATCCTCACTAGTACCGCTTGTAACCACCAGAGGGAGCCTCTGCTCAGAACTCATCTCAAACCCATTCACAACAGCTGCCACTTCCACTCCACGCAGTCTATGCCCCTACGGTGACGGGTACAAGAGTGGTCCATCGCTGCCGATGCCATGTCTCGTAATGGTGCCGCGCAGCTGCACGCAGGGTTTTCTTCTGGACCCCACCTGTTCCAAGGTGGGATCGCTTCCAACCACTCCACCCATTTCTCTGTCATCTGTAGTGAGGGGCAAGGCCTTCTTTTTCTCAATTGTGCCCACCATGGGCGGACCGGGGTATGTCGCCGGACAGATTTTCGAGCCATCCCTGGGTCGAAATGCCCACGAAGGATGAGGTCACGGTTGTCGTTCTCCCCCTTGGCGCAATTTTCCACCATCTTCAAAGTCACCATCTTGTTCACAAATATATGCATCGTCACATCCAGGGTTTCAGTCACATCCAATACATTAGTCACTTATGGGATATCAGCATCTGTAATGTGTGTAGTACAGTTCATATAGCGTCTTGTGCTTGGGTGCGATGAAAACACAGGAGTCACAGGTTTGATATAGAAAGTCTTGTATTACTTCATACAAGTTGGCAAAAATAGTCACACAGTTTGCGGACACAGAAGCAGGAGACACAGCAGGCCAGAGTAATCTAAGCTCAGCAATCACTCTCCACAACAGGTTCAGGATCTTCTTCTCTGTTACCGTAAGTCCATGCAAACGTGGGTCTTTCAAAGAGCAGGGTTCAGAGTCCACAAGTGCTTCAGAGTTCCTCAGTAGGAATAGCTGGAGTACAAGGTCCAAGGCTTCAGGAGTCAGGTCACAGGTTCACTGCAAGCTAGATTCTGAAGCACTGATTGCTCAGCTGTGGCTGCTTAAGAAGCAAAAGGAGAGAATCAGGGCGGGAACATGCAAGCTGGAAACTCCATTTTGACTGAGGGCAAGATAGCTGCAGCAAGACAGAAAGTAAAATGGCTGACGAACAAACTGAGTTTCAGGAACATGTACACAGAACCTTACAGCATCTTCATTCTTCAAGGCAACCCTGCTTTGCAAGGCTGCGGAATCCTGCCACCTACGCCAAGTGTGAGCGGGGGCCAAGGCCGTAGTCATGGCCCACAAAGGTGGCTGCTTTATCGCCCCCAGGCCACCCTAACCACATACCCAAAGTCTTACTGTCTCACTTGTCTGGTTCTCAGAGGCTCCCTTAGTCGCAGAGACACTTCTTCCTTTGATCTGGCGCATAAAGAGACAGAGTCCAATTCCAACTTTAAATGTAGAACTTTACTTGTTTTAAATCGCAGCACGTCCACATCAGTTACAGCATCAACACAGAGTTCTGCACAGTCCACATCCTTCACTTTCCTGTGTCTTCCTTCTCTCCTCCCAGGGTGTCCACGTGACGTACTGACCCGTTCGGTACCGCAGCATCTTCCTTGTTCAGCTTCACTACGTTGAGGAGTTCCTTTGTCCGTTTCGCCCCAGACATGAGGGCATCTGCCCATGTAGTAAGATGCCACATCTTAGAGCAACCTGTGTGTAAGTACTGTTGCACTTCTGGCCCAATGGCCCTGGATGGCTGGGCTTCTCACTTCCCAACGTTACGGAGTTAACCGCCCTGTCCTGGCTCTATAGCCCTACTAACTTGGAAAAGGAAAACCCTCTATCTTATCTGCGGTTGGCTCCTCCTATGTAAACTATATACACTATTGTACCCCATCTAGTGTCCACATTGAGGTACTGCACTCTCCCTATCTACACAACACATATACATATATATACACAATTATACAATATCAACATGCGGAAAGGAAGTGGAGCATCACACGATCCCGGTACACCCCTTACACAAGTACAGCTGTATTATCTGCCAGAGACTAAAATACCCGTTTAGCTTTGGCATCAGGATGGTTAATATGGGACACTTTGCAGGAGATCACACTCCTACGGTCTAATGGATAAGGCAGATCAGATCTTGGGAGTATGCACACTCTTCAGGATATGCACACTATTTGGGAGATGCACACTCTTCGGAATATGCACATTCTTCGGGATATGCGCACTCTTCGGGATATGCGCACTCTTCTGGATATGCACACTCT
Organism: Oophaga sylvatica; assembly: GCA_033576555.1. Classification (NCBI taxonomy): domain Eukaryota; kingdom Metazoa; phylum Chordata; class Amphibia; order Anura; family Dendrobatidae; genus Oophaga; species Oophaga sylvatica. The sequence continues at coordinate 5,265 of JARQOD010006012.1, read as the reverse complement.
TCGGGATATGCACATTCTTCGGGAGATGCACATTCTTCGGGATATGCACACTCTTCGGGATATGCGCACTCTTCGGGATATGCACACTCTTCGGGATATGCACATTCTTCGGGAGATGCACACTCTTCGGGATATGCACATTCTTCGGGATATGCACACTCTTCGGGATATGCGCATTCTTCGGGACATGCGCACTCTTCGGGATATGCGCACTCTTCGGGATATGCGCACTCTTCGGGATAAGCACATTCTTCGGGAGTGCACACTCTTCGGGATAAGCACATTCTTCGGGATATGAACACTCTTCGGGATATGCACACTCTTCGGGATATGCACATTCTTCGGGATATGCACACTCTTCAGGATATGCACATTCTTCGGGACATGCGCACTCTTTGGGATATGCGCACTCTTCGGGATAAGCACATTTTTCGGGATATGCACATTCTTCGGGAGTGCACACTCTTCTGGATAAGCACATTCTTCGGGATATGAACACTCTTCGGGATATGCACACTCTTCGGGATATGCACACGATTCGGGAGTGCACACTCTTTGGGATATGCACACTCTTTCAGAAAGTCTCCCATTTCATAACACAGACTTCTCGAAGGATATGTCCCTGATACTTTCTGTTCGGCCATTACTAGTCCTCTGATCAATTTCACTGGTCACAGAGGGGTACAAGGAAAACTTTTAGAACTAGCAGAACAAAAGCATTTGTCATCCCCTTTGCTGAGACCTTTAGTTGCTCTTTTGGGTTTTGATGGTCTTTTAGGGACCTATGTGGGGTCCCGGCACATTTATTGGAAGATGAAAAAAAGAAAATGATTCTGTAATAAATAACTCTACTGTACATTACCAAAAAATGGTATTATGCCATGAAGTGTCTATAAAATGCTGCTATATGGTCCTGCATTAAAACAGACATATAGCTATTTATTAATAATGCTACCATGTATATGAAGACCATTTTTTCTGATGCTGCCCCTTGCATGGGTTGAAAACCCCCTCAACAATGGAAGTCCAGGTGAGTTGCCCCGAATACCTCTGCTATAATCCAGCCTTGGATGGACTTGTTTTTTAATTAATGAGCATCCAGTGAATTCATTGGGAAAATAAAGACCTCATCGGTGAGATCATAAATGGGGGGCCCGATTTGGGGACGTCCTGATGCCCCCAGCTTGTCTACCTCGCTCCAGTTGTGTTTCAGATACTTAGGACTTCCTAATTATCTAATACCTTGAATCTCACTTCCAATAAACACCATCATTCAGCCCTAATCTGCCGCGTTGACAGCAGCGAATTGATTACTCGGAGGATAAAACATATGAATCGCTCCTAAGATGAAAGAGTCTTGGACCCAAAGGAGAAGGCTATCCGATATCCCAGGGCTTAGTGCTGGGAGCGTCCTCCATAGAGCGCCACATATGTTGAAGTACGGCATATTTTGAAGCTTATATAGATCAGGAGAGGAAATGGTTATGGGCTTAGAGGAAAGTTGAACTTGACTTGTGCATATAAAGTTTCCAGTGGAAAATCCCAACATAAATGTCGTCTGTTTGTTGAGATTTTAGCATTTGTTTTCCTTTCCAGGAATTTTCTTCTATTCATTTGAGAATCGAAGGCGCCAGATTTCTGGTTGACAAAGCCAACATGTCCTTCGTCTGTACCTGGGCTTACATCACACCCCTACAGCGACAGTGTGACATAGAAATGATTAAGGCTTTCCTGTCCTTTCACACAAAACCTGTAGGAAAGCATGGTCTTATTGGCTTCATCCCTCACAATTAGATAAAACTATTGTTAGTGCACATACCAGTCTAATAAGTCCAGGAGCTGTCCCATTTCTCCTGCTCTTTTACTTGTCCTCTCCTCTTTTTCAGTTGGAACTTCATCTTCATTAGCATTCTACCAGCATTATTGGTGCATGAACTCTCTTTCTCATCATTTCCAAGCATGTATTTCTCCAGAAATTGTCCAATGGTTTGCCTGCCCTGACAGACAGGAGACAAATACATTTCTTGTTAAGAGAAAAAGACCCTCAACTATTTCCTGTAGATGCACAGACCTGCCCTCATTCCTGACTCAGCCCCAATTACTGTAGGGACAAACACCTGCTGCCATTTCATGTTGAAATGTAAAGACCCACACCGCTTCCTGTAGAGAAAAAGACCCACTTCCTGCAGAATTTAATTTAACAGGAAATACTCCGCGCAGGGAGAGAATAAAAGTAAAACAGGAGTGTAACGAATTATGCAGAGTGGGATAAAACAGGAGTAGGGGATTTAAAGGAGGGTTCAGTAACAATAGACTTATCAGTCCAACGATGTCCAGAGTGGGGATTCCTAGGTTCAAACGGTGGCGCCAAGGCCGTGGTGCGAGAGGGGTCCGGCGTGGTCATGAAGGAGATGAGGATCTGGAGTCCTCGGTGACTTGAAGGGAGTCCTGGGTTCAGGAGCGGTAGTGCAGGAACGTGAGCAGTCTTTGTCACTGCCGGAGCTTAACGGTGCTCGACAGTTGTATACGGGCAAATCGGGATACAGTTCACAGCGGGTCACTCGGTTTCTCAGCCTCGACACGCACAAGCCAAACCTTTGTCTGAGGATTTTGTCAATCCCGGTCAAGGATGCCAGCGAGCACTTTACAAGTCTCTATTGACAGTCTGTGCGGGAGAATATTGTGCCCCTTTGGAGTGGGCCTGCTCTGTGTTGCTGCTCAGACGACGGAGCACCAAAACTGTCCCACTGCGCGTCGCGTGTTCCTGCCAACCCTGGTCTATTTCCCGCGCCCTGCGGCTTTTTAAGCTTAGCCACGCCCCCATCACTGAGTGCAAAGGTCGGTCTAGGGTTTTATTCTTTCCCCATACAACTTGGGTGAAAGCTCCGACAGTTCCGGATCTGTTACAGAAGAGGTACGTCCGGTCCGGTTCTTCTCCTTACAATAGCAGTCGGCTATCTTCCTCCTTGGTGTTGCTGGAGGACATCTGTGTTACATCTCTGATTCTTCCCAAGACAAGTGTTCCCCTTGTTTGTCTACCCCAGCAGTCTTTAGTGGTAGTGGGGATTAACTAGTGCTCATCCTGTCCTTCCCTATGCAGGGCTTATTGCTAGGGTCAGGCAGGGATTAGGTTCATGTTCAGCGATAGGTGCAGAACCTATTTAGGGATGTTTAGGACAGATAGTGTGACGTTAGATCTGTCTAGGGGTCTCCACTCCCCCTTCCCTAGTGTTGTTTTTCCTTCCCCTAATCCTTCGTGTTGCACTTAATCTTTCCTACACTGTGCGTGACAGCATGTCACATGGGGTGTAAGCAGAGGAGTTGGTCATCTATTACCAATGAATAAGGGATGTGAAATCATCTGATGAAAATAAGTTAGTGACGGTGAAGGAGGACCGATTCTGAAACTTATGCCCTTAGCACAAAGTCAGCTGTTTCTGCCACTGTAAGCAATAATTACTCCTTGTCCTTTTAATTTAGACAAAAAAGTGCCGTCTGCCTTTTCAGCTATGTAGTTCTTAGGTGCTATCCGCACACAACCACTCTTCTTCAACTAGATATCTGACTGCCAAGCAGGTTCTCCTGTTCCGGGTGCTGTCTGCACACACAACTCTGCTACAACTAGGTGCATGTCTGCTAATCCTGCTCTGCTGTTCCTGGGTGCTGGATGCACACTCGACATTACTACAACAAGGTGCCTGTTTGCCATTTTAGTGCTGCTGTTCCTGAGTGGGCCACACGCTTCACTCTGCTACAACAACCTTTCCCAGGTGCTGCCTGCACTCTCTGCTCTGCTATTCCTAGGTGCCTTATTTCATACATGGCTGTAATGTTCCAAGTTTCTGTAGTTTGACAGTTCCATACTTCTCCACGTGATAACCCCACTCAATTGGCTAAAAAGACTAGGTTTCTATACGGGAAAGAGGAGACATATTTCAGGAACAAAGAAGCACAGGAAGAAGAGAAATACATTGCAAGATTCAAGAGAACAGCGGCATTTACACCACGTAAAATACATATTTATGGCAGGTGAAAGATCCCTTTTACCAAGGATATTCCCAGACATTAATAAGTTTGCTCCAGATCAAGTCTACCATGAAAATACAAATGTCCATCATATTTTCATAGCGGATAAGAGGTTGCCAAACCCTTATTGCTCTGCTTATTGTCCTGAAGAATAAATGGCCGGGCAGGGTAAAATCCAACTTGTGCTTTGTTCACGTTCTTCTTCACATTTCCCCTTGTCTGATGTCAATTCTACAGTCTGTATGGACTTTATAAAGGAGCCTCCCGCTTGGGGTCTTCTACTAGTCTCCGATTGGCAGGAGGGAGGACAGATCCAGGGGTGTAACTGTGAGGTGAATACCAGGAATAGATAATTGCATAGGACTCAACCAGGACTAGAAATGACCATGGGCAAAATACAGGGATTCTGCAAGCTGTGCAAACATACAATAGGGAATACCTCAGCAGAGCTCTGCCAGGACCTTCCACCTCAAAGATGACAAATCTGCAGGAAGAACTTGTACAACAGGGCACATATGAATATTTCCAATATGGTCTTTGTGTTTTCTGCAGACTGGAACCCCTTGTCCTCACGAATATGAATATAACATGTTCTTTATTATGATGTAATGCCCATGACTACTACCTGGCTACTCTTCAGATTGGCATTTTCCCAGGCCCTTACACCAAAATTTGCAACAGAGAGCACTGTCTACAAGACACATTCTGGGCACTTCAGCCTCTCAGAGGGAGACCAAGAAATGTCAACGCTTGCAGAGACAGTCACCGGGGAACGATACTTTCTAAGTGTCCTGTCAAAGTTTTATAGGACATTTTTGTTAATTTATGTGTTTAAGAAGAGGCTTAGTGGCATCCCGTCATAACAGTTGCCCATTAATGTGTCTCCAGGCTTGGAACGGCCAACACGGAAGGTGTCTGGCTACTTGTTCAAGAGACGATGTGACAACTTGATGTCCTCATCTCCATTCTCTATGGGGGAATGGATGAATGACAGTGCCCAAAATGAAGTCAGGATGGCGAGAGAAGACGACGACAGGGGGGGCACAGTGGTGGCATTTGGCATAGAGGTGGCTTTTTAATTTCAGCAGGTGTGACTTGGAGCTTGGCATGGCTCGCAGATTTTTTGCTTCTGTAGAAGCTGACAGTCTTGCATTCCTATTTACAAGCTCTCTCATCAAAGAACTGCTGTCAGCACCACGACTCCTGAAATCATGTCTTCTTACAGACTTGAGAAACTCC
>JARQOD010006011.1:0-45075 GCA_033576555.1 Oophaga sylvatica | reverse complement strand
AGAAAACAAAAAAAAAAATATTCCCCTTTTTGAACAAAAAATTTCCAAAATCTAAGTTTTCCCTGGCACCTAATACAATCTTTAAAAGGAGCACCCTTACTCTCTTATATAAAAAACGTTAACTTGCAGCACACCCCTGCGCTGTTACACGAAAAAATGTGCAACAAAACAAGAGTCTGTTTTTTTATAAAAGGGACATTTAATTCACAGTCAATCACAGAAGCCCTTTTCATGACATTGTGGATGATTTTTTTCGCCCTTAAGGGCTATGAATAGTACACACTTAAGTTTTTAAAAGAAAAAATTCATTTTGCGGGCCCTCTGACCTAGAACACCCCCCTTTCCTCATAAAACATTCCCCCCTGCTCAACATAAAGCCCCAAATACCTAACAAAGTTAAAAAAAAAGCATTAGTGGAAACCGACTTTACTGACTTTGATCAAATTTTCATGATTTTCGGAAACAAACAAAAACGAATGTGCTACATTCGCGCTGACTTTGAGACTGGCAAACGTTTTCCAACAAGTTCGCTTAGCTCTAATTATTCCCCTTTTCTTTCGTAGCTTTAAAACCTTATTTTTTTTCACATAAATGGGGATGAGCAAACACAAACTGAAAAATTTTGGGGTTTTTTCCCAACATCATGTCGGGACTAAACCCAAAAACACAACTTTTACTGGTTTCCCGGGTTTACGTTCGGATTCGAGCCTAATAAAGTTTGCTGAAAGGCTACAGCCAGCCAATCAACAATTTTTGGCTATTGGCAACCTTTAGCCATCACAGCCCTCCCAATTATTAGCGGGCGGATTGGCCAGCGCACATGAACCAGACGTATGAATGCCGGATCCGATGTGTTTTCACCCTCTGTTCTGATTGGTTAGGGACAGGATCAGCGAGTGAGTACAAATTAGACTGCGCACTCTGCAAAAAAGCCTCTTTGGGCACCAATTCTCGGGGGGTATTCAAAAACCCTGTTTTATTTTGCACATTGACTTTGGGGTTATTGTCCTTTTAAGTCTCTGTGTTACCTACAAAAACCCCTGTGGCAGTACTTTTTCCTTAAGCCTCGTGTACTCGCACCCCTGCCTGTGGGGGTACTGGCCTTTAAGTCTCTGTGTGTATTCTGCAACACTGCTGTGGAGCATTGTGCCTTTAATCCTCTGTGTATACTCTGAAACCCCACCTGTGTAAGTATTATGCTCTGAAGCGGTGTCTGTACAAGTAGTGTGCCTAAAAAAAAGTCTGCTTTGCAGCTGTCCTTTTGCCAATAGTGTTTCTAAAAAATAATTCAACTCTGCAGCTGTCTCTTTGCCATGTTTGGGCCAAAAAAATAATTTGACTCTACCGCTGTGTCTATATGATTTGTGTGCCTAAAAATAAATCTACTCTGCAGCTGTCTTTTTGCCATTTGTGGGTCAAAAGAAATATTTTACTCTACTGCTGTGTCTATATGAGTAGTGTCAACATCCACTCTGATTTTAATGGGATCCATGCTCAGACCTTCTGTGGAGATGCTATATGCCAGAAATTAAGTACTGGATTATTCAAATTCACATTTTTTGGAGTTAGATATAGAGATGGTTCTCCTGTAGACGTTCCAGGACTAACTGCTGAACATGCCTGCAATGCTCCTCCAAAGAATATGAAAATATAAGAATGTCATCGAGAATATCACAGCAAATCGATCCAAGAAATCTTGAAAAACATCATTAATGAAGTGCTGAAAAGTGGCAGAGGTGTTGTTAAGGCTAAAAGGCATAACCAGATATTCAAAATGTCCTTATCCAGTTCTAAAGGCAGTTTTGCACTCATCTCCTGGGCGAATTCATATGAGATTATAAGTCCCTCTTAGATCGAGTTTGGTAAATATCTTGTCAGAGTGCAGTCTCTCCAGCAAGTCAGGAATTAAGGGGAGTGGGTAGTGCTGTTTACTGGTAATCTTATTTATTTCTCTGTAATCAATACATTGCCGCAGGGTTGATTACTTCTTTTCTATGAAAAACAAGGGTGCTCCAGCTGGTGAAAACAAAGGCTGAATAAAGCCTTTCTCTAAATTTTTGTCTAAATATTCTTTTAGTACTTTCAATTCTGACTTAGAGAGATTGTAAATTCGCCAAACGGAATGGATGCTCAAGGAAGAACTTCAATGGGATAATCATAAGAGCGATGAGGAGGCAGTTGATCGGCTTTCTTCTTACTGCAGACCTCACTGAACTGCTGGTACTGAGGTGGTAGTTTATCATAATTCTGATGAGAAATCTCGGATAATACAAGTTGTTTGTAGCATGGCAATTGTTCTTACAGTACTTAGAGCAGGGGTCTCAAACTCGGCAGAGTAAATGGGCCGCACATAAAAAAAAATTTAAGCTGGAGGGCCGCATTCCTTCCAAACTTAATACAGTACAATGCTGTACTTAATACTCGTACACATACGGCTCCGCTCCGTCCACCTCGTGCACACACGGCTCCGCTCTGTCCACTTCGTGCACACGAGGCTCCGCTACGTCCATCTTGTGCACACGCGGCTCCTCTCCGTACACCTCGTGCACACTCGGCTCCTCTCCATACACCTCGTACACACACGGCTCCGCTCCATACACCTTGTACACACACGGTTCTGCTCCGTACACATCGTACACACGCGGCTCTACTCCGTACACCCCGCTCCATACACTTCATACACACGGCTCCGAACACCTCGTACACACATGGCTGCGCTCCATACACTTCGTACACACACGGCTCCGCTCCATACATCTCGTACACACATGGCTCTGCTACATCCACCCTGTAAACCCCTCCTGACCCCACACATAAACTTACCCTCATCCAGCACCATGACAACCAGCACAGACAGCAGCGTCCTGCACACACTGAGGGTGGCCCCTGATCATGTGACCCCTGACTCCTCCTCCTCCTGTGACCTTATCCCAGGTCCTGTGCACACAGAACAGCCATCGCACGCTCCTGAACGCGCGCCTTCCACCTTCTACCTGCCTCAGGGACTGCGCGCACTCCTGAATGCTGTAGTGAGCATGCGACATGTGGTGCCCCGCGGGCCACAGATGCCTGCCTCGGGGACCGCATGTGGCCTGCGTGTTTGAGACCTCTGACTTAGAGGGTAAGGTAATGGTCCTCAATGCTCAGTTGCAGTGGCGGGCTGGGCTGGGTGGCAGAGAGGCATTTGCCCCCCGGGCCAGTTAATTAGCAACAGTTCAGGGCCGCCCACCCGCCTCGCAGAGTTTACTATGAAAGACATGACAGCAGCCCGCGGTAGTTCGGGAGAGCGGCCACACACACCTGACAGCGGGCGGGACTCACTGTAGGCTGAGTCAGTGGCTGACAGGGACTTTGGACTCGAGGCAGGCAGCGTTGCATTGCTATGGCACCCGGCGGCGTGCTGGGGTTGGATGAGCCGGGGTTCAGACAGGGTTCAGAGGTGTGTCATGTACAGTCATGGATAAAAGATTTGAGAATGACACAAATATTAATTTTTACAAAGTCTACTGCTTCACTTTTTCTAATGGAAATTTGCATATACTCCAGAATGTTATAAAGAGTGATCAGCTTAACAGAAATTACTTGCAAAGTCAATATTTGGCTAGAAAATGAACTTTATCCCCAAAACACATTTCAACATCATTGCAGCCCTGCCTTAAAAGGACCAGCTAACCTCTTTTCAGTGATTGCTCCATTAACACAGGTGTGGGTGTTGATGAGGACATGGCTGGAGATCAATCTGTCATGATTAAGTAAGAATGACACCACTGGACACTTTAAAAGGAGGCTGGTGCTTGACATCATTGTTTCTCTTCTGTTAACCATGGTTATCTCTAAAGAAACACGTGCAGTCATCATTGCAATGCACAAAAATGGCCTAACAGGGAAGAGTATCGCAGCTAGAAAGATTGCACCTCAGTCAACAATCTATCGCATCATCAAGAACTTCAAGGAGAGAGGTTCCATTGTTGCCAAAAAGGCTCCAAGGCGCCCAAGAAAGACCAGCAAGCGCCAGGACCGTCTCTTAAAAGTGTTTCAGCTGCGGGATCGGGCTACCAGCAGTGCAGAGCTTGCTCAGGAATAGCAGCAGGCAGGTGTGAGTGCATCTGCACGCACTGTGAGGCGGAGACTCTTGGAGCAAGGCCTGGTCTCAAGGAGGGCAGCAAAGAAGCCACTTCTCTCCAGAAAAAACATCATGGACAGACTGATATTCTGCAAAAGTTACAGGCAGTGGACTGCTGAGGACTGGGGTAAAGTTATTTTCTCTGATGAATCCCCTTTTCGATTGTTTGGGACATCAGGAAAACGCCTCATTCGGAGAAGACAAGGTGAGCGCTACCACCAGTCTTGTCTCATGCCAACTGTTAAGCATCCTGAAACCATTCATGTGTGGGGTTGCTTCTCAGCCAAGGGAATCGGCTCTCTCACAGTCTTGCCTAAAAACACAGCCATGAATAAAGAATGGTACCAGAATGTCCTCCAAGAGCAACTTCTCCCAACCCTCCAAGAGCAGTTTGGCGATCAACAATGCCTTTTCCAGCATGATGGAGCACCTTGCCATAAAGCAAAGGTGATAACTAAATGGCTCAGGGAACAAAACATAGAGATTTTGGGTCCATGGCCTGGAAACTCCCAGATCTTAATCCCATTGAGAACTTGTGGTCAATCATCAAGAGACGGGTGGACAAACAAAAACCTAAAAATTCTGACAAAATGAAAGCATTGATTGTGCAAGAATGGACTGCTATCAGTCAGGATTTGGTCCAGAAGTTGATTGAGAGCATGCCAGGGAGAATTGCAGAGGTCCTGAAGAAGAAGGGTCAACACTGCAAATATTGACTTGCTGCATTAACTCATTCTAACTGTCAATATAAGCTTTTGTTACTCATATGTTTGCAATTATATTTCTGTCTGTGATAAAAACATCTGTCAAACACACATAAAAACCAGAGGGCAGCAGATCATGTGAAAATATAATATTTGTGTCATTCTCAAAACTTTTGGCCATGACTGTACAGCATGCTACGTAAGCATGCCTCTGACTGAACCCTTTCTGAACCCTCCGGAGCGGAGCGCTGTGAAGACAGGTAGCAGCGCGGGCATGCCATTACTGTCTGAGAGACTGGCGGCCGCTGTTAGAGTGCGAGAGAGAGAGAAAGCCAGTCTGAGTCCCACTCCCTGCTGCCCAGTGCCTGCGGTAACTGTACACGTCCATATGCTGCACATACTGCTGTTGTTAGTGGCCATGTGACTCTGCAGCAGTGCTCATGTGACATGATCTATTCATCATATTCTCTCATGATATATTGATCTATTGATAATAGATCAATATATCATGAGAATTGTGTATAGTGCACTGCCCTGTATATACTGCACCCTGTATATAGTACTGGTGTATTATACATAGGATGTACTATATACAGGGTGCAGTATAAACATGGTGCAGTATACACACTGTATACTGAACCCTTTATATAGTGCCTGTGTATTATACACAGGCACTATATACAGGGTGCAGTATATATTGGGTGCAGTATACACCAGTACTATATACAGGGTGCATTATACACAGTGTATACTGCACCCTGTATATGCTGCACCCTGTAACAGGGTGCAGCATATACAGGGTGCAGTATATACAAGGTGCAGTATACACAGTGTATACTGCACCCTATATATAGTACCTGTGTATACTGCACCCAATATATACTGCACCCTGTCTATATTATTTGTGTATACTGTACCCTGTATATAGTACCTGGGTATACTGCACCCTGTATATACTGCACCCTGTACATAGCACCTAAGTATTATACACAGGTACACAGGTACTATATACAGGGTGCAGTATATACAGGGTGCAGTATACACAGTGTATACTGCACCCTGTTTATAATACCTGTGTATACTGCACCCAATATATTCTGCACCGTGTATATAGTATTTGTGTATACTGCACCCTATATAAAGTACCTGGGCATACTGCACCCTGTATATACTGCAGGCACTATATACAGGGTGCAGTATATAAAGGGTGCAGTATACACCGTGTATAATGCACCCTACATATAGTACCTGTGTATACTGCACCCAATATATACTGCACCCTGTATATAGTACATGTGTATACTGCACCCTGTATATAGTACCTGTGTATTATGCACAGGTACTATATACAGGGTGCAGAATATACAGTGTGCAGTATATGCAGGGTGCAGTATATAGTATACACAGTGTATACTGCATCCTGTATATCCTGCAGCCTGTATATGGTACCTGTGTATACTGCACCCTGTGTATACTGCACCCTGTATATAGTACCTGTGTATACTGCACCCTCTATATACTGCCCCTGTATATAGTACCTGTGAACACTGCACCCTGTATATAGTACCTGTGTATACTGTACCCTATATATACTGCACCCTGTACAGTATGTAGTACCTGTGTTTACTGCACCCTGTATATACTGCACCCTGTATATAGTACCTGTGTATACTGCACCCTCTATATACTGCCCCTGTATATAGTACCTGTGAACACTGCACCCTGTATATAGTACCTGTGTATACTGTACCCTATATATACTGCACCCTGTACAGTATGTAGTACCTGTGTTTACTGCACCCTGTATATACTGCACCCTGTATATAGTACCTGTGTATACTGCACCCTCTATATACTGCCCCTGTATATAGTACCTGTGAACACTGCATCCTGTATATAGTACCTGTGTATACTGTACCCTATATATACTGCACCCTGAACAGTATGTAGTACCTGTGTTTACTGCACCCTGTATATACTGCACCCTGTATATAGTACCTATGTATACTGCACCCTCTATATACGGGGTGCTCTGAGAGCTCTGATGCTGGGAGGAAATAAACTTTATTCCATCCGACAGTCTTGCTCTTTCAGTCATGTGTTCACTGACTGACGGCAGGTTCTAATGCATAGTTAGCTGTCAGTCAGTGCAGGGGGCACAGTCACAGCCATCGCTCCCTATACACAGAGTGATGACTGAACCCACGCTGGCTAATACAAAGTGCTCCAGATGAAAATTCAGAACAGAGTGAGCCTGCCAGATGAAAATGAAAAATTCCTAGCAGATCAGAGCTCCAGAACAAGGCTGGCAGAGCATCAACATGACCAATGCATACAGGATGCAGCAGCCCATGATAAGGCTGAAAGCAACAGTGTACACTGATAGAAGGGCTCCCTACACAAACAGTGATGATGAAGGGTAACTGCTTAGGAGAAAAAACACACAGATACAAGTTGCTTAAAACATGAATGTCATGCACAGTGTCTGGATAACAGCCGATTTTAAACGCCTATGATGGAAGGCGGGCTGGTCAGCACTGAATGTGCACAACACAAAAAACCAAGCCATCAAAAAGAGCCCGGGTGCACCCTGCAAAATATGATAAAAAGTGCAAAAAATGATGCATATGATAAATGAATCAGATGAGGTATTAGTTACTATTTTGGCCAAAGCAGATAAGCTCGCAACCCAACGTCAAGGGTCCTCATTTTATTGCGAGTAACTAACTAGACATAAATCCAAAAAAAAACATTTTTAGCAAAAGCAAATCATGAAAAACAATCATACCCAGTCTGATCAAATGACCAAATGCACTAGCAGGATGCAGCAGGCTCCCATGGATAAAGGCTGGAGAAGCAACAGTGCTTACCACTGATAAAGGCAGCCACCCTATCACAAAAACAGTGATGAGAAGGTGTTAACTGCTTAGTGGGAGAAAAAACACACAGATACAAGTTGCTTAAAACATGAATGTCATGCACAGTGTCTGGATAACAGCCGATTTTAAACGCCTATGATGGAAGGCGGCTGGTCAGCACTGAATGTGCACAACACAAAAAACCAAGCCATCAAAAGAGCCCGGTGCACCTGAACTGCATAAAATATGTAAAAAGTGCATAAAAATGATGCAATGATATATACTGCATCCAGAATGTGAGTCAATCTAGTTTACTGCAGTATTAGCACAAAAAAAAACTTTGCAAAAGCAAGTCATGAAAATCATACCACTGACAAATACCAAACACTAGCAGATGAGCAGGCTCCATGATAAACTGAGAACAACAGTCTACACTGATAAAGCACCATATCACAAGCAAACAGTATGAGAGTAACGCTAGGGAACAACAGTCAGTGCTTACATGATAGTGTCATGCACCTCTAAATACAACTAGAGAACGTGATGTGACATACACTATAAAAAACACATCAAAGACCAGTCTCCTCAAAATATGATAAGAAGTGCTGAAAAGGATTTAAACATGCATGTCACCAGATAAAGTAGCTATGCAATATGATATGATATTATGGCAAAGCAGATAGTCTGTATAGCCAACGATAAGTGCACCCAACGAGCTATACGATAACTAACAACTAAATCCAAAAAAAAACATTTTTAGCAAAAGCAAATCATGAAAAACAATCTTTCCCAGTCTGATCAAATGACCAAATGCATTTTCCCGGAGGGGCAGCAGGTTTCCCTTGGAAAAAGGGCCCGGGGGAGAAGAAACAGGGGGTTTTCCACTGAAAAAGGGGCAGCCACCCTATCACAAAAAACGTGTTGATAAAAGGTGTTAACTGCTTAGTGGGAGAAAAAACACACAGATACAAGTTGCTTAAAACATGAATGTCATGCACAGTGTCTGGATAACAGCCGATTTTAAACGCCTATGATGGAAGGCGGGCTGGTCAGCACTGAATGTGCACAACACAAAAAACCAAGCCATCAAAAAGAGCCCGGGTGCACCCTGCAAAATATGATAAAAAGTGCAAAAAATGATGCATATGATAAATGCATCAGATGAGGTATTAGTTACTATTTTGGCCAAAGCAGATAAGCTCGCAACCCAACGTCAAGGGTCCTCATTTTATTGCGAGTAACTAACTAGACATAAATCCAAAAAAAAACATTTTTAGCAAAAGCAAATCATGAAAAACAATCATACCCAGTCTGATCAAATGACCAAATGCACTAGCAGGATGCAGCAGGCTCCCATGGATAAAGGCTGGAGAAGCAACAGGTGCTTACCACTGATAAAGGCAGCCACCCTATCACAAAAACAGTGATGATGAAGGTGTTAACTGCTTAGTGGGAGAAAAAACACACAGATACAAGTTGCTTAAAACATGAATGTCATGCACAGTGTCTGGATAACAGCCGATTTTAAACGCCTATGATGGAAGGCGGGCTGGTCAGCACTGAATGTGCACAACACAAAAAACCAAGCCATCAAAAAGAGCCCGGGTGCACCCTGCAAAATATGATAAAAAGTGCAAAAAATGATGCATATGATAAATGCATCAGATGAGGTATTAGTTACTATTTTGGCCAAAGCAGATAAGCTCGCAACCCAACGTCAAGGGTCCTCATTTTATTGCGAGTAACTAACTAGACATAAATCCAAAAAAAAACATTTTTAGCAAAAGCAAATCATGAAAAACAATCATACCCAGTCTGATCAAATGACCAAATGCACTAGCAGGATGCAGCAGGCTCCCATGGATAAAGGCTGGAGAAGCAACAGGTGCTTACCACTGATAAAGGCAGCCACCCTATCACAAAAACAGTGATGATGAAGGTGTTAACTGCTTAGTGGGAGAAAAAACACACAGATACAAGTTGCTTAAAACATGAATGTCATGCACAGTGTCTGGATAACAGCCGATTTTAAAGCCTATGAGGGAAGGCGACACAGACAGTTTTGACAAATATATCTATTGCCGGACAAGATGACAATGGAGGAAATCTGTTAGATGGTTTTTTGATGATATTTGGGACCTCACCTTCATGGAAATTATGTTCCCTACTTCTGGTCTGGTTGTCTTTTCCCTCTCATCTAGTCATCCCCTTCCACATCCTGGGTGTGTTTTTTATCTCATTTTCGGATGGTCTACCATCCTAATTTTTTTACAGGTTATATAGGCACATAGTTATTTTATAAAAAAAATTTTTTTCATATATTTTATATTTTTTATTCTGTGTATTGCATATTTCCTGTACATTTGGTTCAATTTCTTATTGTGTTTTGCACAATTAAACTTTCTTCCAGGTGATGGATTTCAAGACCAGGGAAGCCTTTTGGCAGGGTCAAGTCAATGATGTTTTTGGTAGTACTAATACGACCAGTAGCAGTATGGATGGGTCTAATTTAGACTCCATTTCCAAATCAATTAAAAAGCTCTTATTTAAACGTACCAGAATTTGGTGGACGAAGGCGTTCTTAGAGAATTATGTACAAAAACAATTAATACCTAGAGGCCTGAGGGTTAGAGTCACTCCGTCATTTGTTGTGGAGGACATAGACTTCATTGCTGACTGGGAAAAAATCTGTAACGAAACATCTTGGAGGTTAATGGGGCTTCTGGTTGGCCTTAATTCTAAGACGATTGTGGATGTGGATACACAACTGGATGAGCAATTTGGTAAAGCGAAAACATGTATGTCTCCAGATCAATTTAAAACATTTAATGATTCCCTTGATAAGGATTTGGAACTATTAGTTAAAGATATACAAAAGAAACATTCTACCAAGCTATCCAGGGACCAGAATGATTTATCCATGGGACGTATATATAGATGGAGAAAACAGTCGTCCACTACTAACGAACACTCTTCTTCTCGTGTGTCCCATCCATCTGTCAGTGATACATCTGTCGCCTCCTCGTCCGTCTCTGTGGCTTCCTTTATTACACCCAAAAGGAAGAGAAATCTTCGGTTTTTACCGAATAAAAGGGAATATTCTCCGGATAATGGCAACAATCAGCTCAAGGTAATCAATTTGAGTACACATACATTTTCTGTGGTAGAAACAAATTTGTTGACTAAGGGCTTGATGTTTTGTCCTACTGCCAATTTTGACAAATTTACGGCAGTAAAGGATTTACATCTTTTTGCCAGGAGGGTTTTATTTAGACGCATATTTAATAATGACAGTTCCCTTATATCTTTTCCCACAGAGACGGAACAGGAGGCGTTAGCTAATCTAGAACATTTGGCCAGGGAACATAATTTCCATGAAGGTGAGGTCCCAAATATCATCAAAAAACCATCTAACAGATTTCCTCCATTGTCATCTTGTCCGGCAATAGATATATTTGTTAAAACTGTCAGCGGTGAACTGGATAACATTCCTTGTTACCCTCGTGTGAACAATTTCAGCACAGAGGAACGTGTGGGTCTTGGTCGACTCATGGGACTCAGTGATGTAGTATTCAAGGCAGCAGATAAGGGTGGGAATGTGGTGGTGTGGCCTAAGGATCTATATGAATCCGAGGCATCACGCCAATTAAATGATATAGCATGCTATAAAAGGTTAACTTTTAATCCTCTATTTAAATTCCAGCATGAGCTCAAAATATTTCTACAGGATTCTAGAGATGAGGGTATCATCACTAATGATCTATTTGTGGCCCTCCAGGTGCATGAACCCACGATTCCCACCCTTTATCTGCTGCCTAAGGTGCACAAGAACCAGGATGTCCCTCCGGGTAGGCCCATTATATCAGGGCGGGGTAATTATTTAGAACATGTCAATAAGTATATTGACTATATTTTACAGCCGTTTGTAACTTCACTTCCCTCATACACTAAAGACACCAATGATTTTTTGAAAAAGGTTGATGGCCTACATATTGAAGATAATTCATTATTGGTAACATGTGACGTTGAGTCATTATACACCAGTATACGGCATTCGGATGGTTTGGCAGCAATCACATATTTTTTACAACACTCTTCCTTTTCACGAGCATTTATTGTATTTTTTACTAATCTGTTAGAATTTGCTTTATCACATAATTTTTTTATTTTTAAGGGGTCCTTCTTCCTTCAAATCCAAGGAACAGCCATGGGTGCTTCTTTTGCGCCAGCATACGCCAACCTGTTCCTTGGATTTTGGGAGAGGGACCTCTTTTTATCGGACAATGTTTATTCTATCGAACGTGTTCCATTTTGGACTCGTTATATAGATGATGTTTTCTTTATTTGGCAGGATTCATCAGATGCATTATTTGAGTTTATAGATACACTTAATCACAATTCAATTAATATTCGACTTACTTTTTGCCACCATTCTAAAAATATCGATTTCTTGGATGTCCGTGTAATGAGGGATTGGAATAATTGTCTACAGACTGATTTATTCAGAAAACAAACGGCCGTAAATTCTTTTGTACATGCTTCCTCCTCACATCCACGAGCATTAATTAATTCAATTCCATTTGGTCAGTTTTTACGTCTTAGACGTATTTGCTCTAATGATCAAGATTTCAATAGACAATCTGAATTGATGGGTGAGAGTCGTAGATCGATTAAACGAGCCTACAATAGAGCTTGGCATGTTACCCGCCATGATGCCCTTTATGGACAGGGCATATCTAAATCTAGTAGCAATACTGTGAGGTTCATTACCCAGTATAATGGACAAAGTGACCACTTTAGAGCTCTGCTTTCCAAACATTGGCCGATCTTAAAAGCGGATCCAATTATTACCAAATTTATAGGCGATAAACCATCCATGGCATTCAGAAGGTCACCCAATTTGGGGGATCGCCTGGTGAAAAGCCTATATGTTGGGGCATCTAATAGTGGTTCTTTGCCAGTTAACACTTCATTTGCTGGTTGTAGACCATGTGGTTCTTGTGTCGCATGCCCAAATGTGGCTAGGGCCCATGATTTTCTCAGTTCTGATCAAACACGTTCTTTTGACATTAGACATGGTATTTCGTGCACATCTACTTCAGTTATTTATTATGCTACATGTCCCTGCTCCCTCATATATGTGGGCATGACCACTAGGCAGCTCAAGATAAGGGTGCGGGAACATGTTTTGGGTATCACAGCAGCCAAGGATGTGACTGATGTTGCCTCACTCAAAACCCTTCCTAGGCACTTCAAGTTGCATCACAATTGTGATTCCAAATTACTGAGGGTGATTGGCATTGACCAGCTGAAAAGTGGTATTAGGGGTGGTAATGTCAGTAAACGACTTGCCCAAATTGAAACAAAATGGATATGGACGCTTCAAACCGTGTCCCCTCTAGGCTTAAATGAGAACATTTATTTTGTCCCATTTTTATAAAATATTCCATGTAATATTTTAATGTTTCTAACCATTTTTTATTTCATTTTAGCATCCTGAGGCTCTTTTATATCATGCATTTCATTGGAGTCCTATGTCTGAGCTTTCATCTGTCTTCATTCAAGATCTTTCATTGATTGAATCTGCATTGATGTTTAATTCAGTTGCATAAACATTTTTTATATTAATGATGTATTATTATATGCATCGGATGTATATGGTCCAATTACATTGTTTTTTGATGGCTTTCATGGTGACTGACTATGTATATGATAACTACTGTTACGGTTGCATTGGCATTAAAGTCAGTCATGTGTATATGCATGTGATTGGTAATATATTGTTTACGCACGTTGTTTTTGCGGACACATGTCCTTAGTATGCTTCAAGTGTCATGTGTTTGGTGGTGCGCATGCGCGGGCCGTGGTGCTTGATTCTGTCGTGGTAGCGGTGTCTTTATGTGGATACTCTGCCGATCAAGGCAGGGTTGTCCACATGACGTTTGCTGTCACGTCATTTCGGGGACACGCGGCTAGTGCATGCGCCATTCGTACCTACACAGTCATTATTCAACGTGCATGTATTTTGGTGGTGATCAATGTCATGTGCTATTTTTGGTCATATATAATTGGTTGAGCGCTATGATCACATATGTCTTTCTATATGTTGTATTCATTATAAACATTGGAGTTATATATATATCATTGGAATTTTGATGCATTGACATTGTGATATATGTATGCATATATCTTGTGTAAATAATAATCTGACATCTTGGTTTGGTCTGTCATTCCACCTTTAATGAGCATTTTTTGTTATATTTATTTTTGTTTATGCTTTGTTTTAAGTCCAATAATAGGTATCCATTGTTGTCATGGTTCCGTGGTGCTGTTACATACTAATAGCTACGTTTTCGGGAGTACGCATGCGCATGCTGCGTTTTTTGTTGTTACTATGGCAGCCGCGTTTCTATGCACTGTCAGACGAAGATTTCCTGCATGACGTCTATTGTTACGTCATTTCCGGTCTTACGTAGCTAGCGCATGCGCTATTAACACATCCATCTAGCTGTATTTTAAACATGCAATTGCAGCAAGCTATGACTCTGATCCCATGTCACTTCCGGAATTACGTAGTCTGTTCAAGCGCCACGATTATACATAGACAGCTGTGTTTTATTATCCTCGTTGGCACCCTATATATAGCCTCAGTATTCAGTAGTATTCATATCCCCTGACGAAGGTATCATATCCGAAACGCGCGTCGGGGCGCGTTCTATATTAACATTCCACGCTGGTTTTTGCTCCCAGGTATTGTTACTTTAGTTCTTTATGAGGTGGCACATGTTTTTGCACTATCGTTAGCATAGCACATAGTTGGATTTATTCAGCACTGTGGTTTTGTGTTATTATCAGCATATGCACTTTATTTATTTGCACAGCGAGTTGATATCTTTATCTATATATAATCTTCTGCACACAATTTTTCGTTTTTTATTGTGATTTTGTATCTAATAACACCATATATGCTATTAGTGTGCACAACCTTCTTTATCATCACATATTTTAATTTTTAGTATCTAGTACCACATTCAGTATTTTTCTTTTCCTGTGCCACATACATTGTATCTACAATATATTTATACCTGGTTATATATAGTTTTGAGCATCCCATTTTATAATACACATTGTGAGCATTTACATTAGTCACACTAATAATTGCATAGCATTTTTTTGTGTATTATATAATTCCAGTCTGTGGTTTTTTGCTTTGTTTTATATGTCATTATATATTCTTAATCATTACATGATTTTATCGTTTGTTTGCTAGCCAAATTCTGTACAATAAAGGCAATTTTTTGATATATTATACTTCTGGTCTGGTTGTCTTTTCCCTCTCATCTAGTCATCCCCTTCCACATCCTGGGTGTGTTTTTTATCTCATTTTCGGATGGTCTACCATCCTAATTTTTTTACAGGTTATATAGGCACATAGTTATTTTATAAAAAAAAATTTTTCATATATTTTATATTTTTTATTCTGTGTATTGCATATTTCCTGTACATTTGGTTCAAAAAATGTCTTGCTGTGACTTTTGATTGGGTTATATAGATAGAATAAAAAATATCAAATTGGCAACCCTGATTTTGTTTCAGCTGGTTATAAGGCATGTATCTACTGTTCTTTTGCAAGTGTGGCATTTAGAGTTGCAAGTGAAAAATGCGAAGTTACATCATCTTGATTTAAGGGAAACCTGTCAGCTGTTTTGGCCGATATAATATGTGACCACAGCATTCTATAATGCTGTCGATAAGCCCCGATCCGACCTGAACGATAAGAAAAATAAGTTTTATTATACTCACCCGGGGGTCGGTCTGGTCCGATGGGTGTCGCAAGTCCGGGTCCAGCGCCTCCCATCTTCTTATGATGGCTGCCCTGCTTGCTTCATGGTCCTCGGCATCGCGCTCCTGCACAGGCGTACTTATCTGCCCTCTTAAGGGCAGAGAAAAGTACTGCAGTGTGCAGGCGCTAGACCTCTCTGACCTTACGCGGTGCCTGCGCACTACAGTACTTTGATCTGCCTTCAACAGGGCAGATATGTACGCCTGCACAGGAGCGTGATGCCGAGAATATTATAAAGGCTTCTGTGCTTCAATTTTTATGAAATGGGTTGCTAGAAGGTATACCTCTGTTGCACACATGCTATATTTAAGATGGGCCGCGGCCCGCGTCACAGTGGTCCACTGCATTGTGTGTTATGAATGTGCTAAAGATGGTTTCAGAGCAGAGGCTCCCTCTGGTGGTTACAGACAGTACTGAACCTTTCAGCGAGGAATGGCAATCTGGGATCACGTACTGGTCTGACATAAGGGAGGTTCCCTCCCTTGATGGTTGCCGGTGATCAATTGTTCTTGTCTCAATTGTGGTTCCTGGTTCATTTGGAAGTTTGTTGGAGTCTTGCCTTGCGTCTCCTGCCTTCAGATAAGATATTTTTTGCTTTTCTTTTTGTGCTTGCTTTTTGCATTGTTTTCTGCACTTTTGTGGAGGTCAGCCAGGTCCCCTCCTGGGGCCTGAGCTCCTCACAGTTTTCCTGCAGCCACTGTTATTTGGTCATTTGCTTTTTCCTGTTTTTTCAGCGGCTGCGGCTTGGTTTTTGTTCACACTGAGATCTGATTTAGTGGGTGGCGAGATCGTGTGATCTCAGTATTTTTGTAATCAGAATTGTTGGATTTTTGTAGGGTTTTCTGGGTTGCAGATAGTAATCTCTCCTGTCCTATCCTATTTAGTCAGCTTGTGGCCCCAGCGTTTGCTCAGTCTATTTTCTGCCTATGTTTGTATTTTCATGTTGTCTAACCGCCATTATATGTTTGGGGGCTTCCTATTTTCTTTGGGGATCTGCTCCGGGGCAGATAGCTTTCATCTTTCTGCCTTTAGGTGTAGCTATCTCTTAGGCTGTGACGAGGCGTCTAGGATCAACGTAGGAACGCTCCACGGCTACCTCTCGTTGTGTCGTTAGTTTAGGAATCTGCAACCCATCAGTTACCAACATCTCAGGTGTTCCGCTGCCCTGCTGTTGTTCCTGTCCTCAGCTACCGAAACATAACAATTGTGCTTGCCCCCAGGCTAAAATTTGCAGCCAGCCCCTGCCCAGTTGATAGGCAGCTTATGGCTTGAAAACTAAGGAATTCCTAGAATAACTGGAAATTTTGGAGAGAAAATAAGATTAAAACTAACCACCTCATGATGATTTGGTTCAAATCAGATTTCAAGTTCAATTGTCTCAAGAGTAACAGGTCCAGAAGATAAAGCTTATCCATCCACAGTTTCCATATTGATTGGCATTTATTTAGTCCTACTTGCAATGTTATTAACACGTGTGATTTGTAAGTCCATGAAATTCCCTCTTCCTCCAGAATCTAACACGGCAAAGCATTGCATTTTTTTGGTCCCAATTGTGACCTGTATGAGATCGACAAAATGAGAAGATGGCGATTGCTCTTTGCCATTTTCCTGCATTATATATAAGATGGTCTTCATAACCAGATCTAGCCAATCAGAAAGGTCTAAATTGCTTGCAGTTTTGGCATTTGTGAAGACTATAGTTCTTTTATTAGGACAGTTTCAGTTTTCATTGCAATGACTGAAGATCTGAGGATCTGAAATGCATCAGCCTATCATCTCCCCAAGCCGGCGCTGTGACCACTGTTGTGAATACCTTGGAGGCGACTTCTGAGCTGGTGCTTCCTCCGGTGGTTGCTGAGGGTAATGAACTAATTACTGAATGGCCTTCAGTATAAGTGACCTGAGTTCCCAGCAGCCTTGCCTGTAATCAATTGTTCCTCCTGCTCTTGCTTGGAGCACATCTTGCTTTCCTGCTCTCTTTCAGATAAGTGTTTTGCTCTTTTTTTCCTCTGTTGGATTTTCACTGCTGGTTTGCTGCTTGCAGTGGACTGCAGCCTGGTCCCCTTTTGGGGTCTTGCGCTGCAATTGTGCTCATTGTGTGTTTGCATTTTTGCTTTGTTCCTTTGTCACTTTTTATTTGCTGTGTTGCTGCGTGTTACACCAGAGATCTGATTTAGGTGGTAGAGATCGTGTGATCTCAGGTTTTTGTTAATCAGAAGTGTTGGTATTTTTGTCAGGGTTTTTTTGGGTTGCAGTCAAAATTCTTTCCTATACTTTTCTATCTAGACAGATTGGGCCCCAGCGTTTGCTCATTCTATTTTCTGTCTGTGTCCGTGTTTTCTTCTTGTCTAACCGCCATTACATGTTCGGGGGCTTCCTATTTCTTTGGGGATTCTGCTCCAGGGCAGATAGCATTCATCTTTCTGCCTTTATGTGTAGCTATCTCTCCGGCTGTGACGAGGCATCTAGGATCACCGTAGGTACGCTCCACGGCTACTTCTAGTGTGGCGGTTAGTTTAGGTTACTGCAATCCAACAGTTTCCAGCCTCTCTGGTGTATTGCTACTTTGGCTATTTTTTGCAGTTTCTCCTCAGCTACCGAAACATAACAGACCACCATGCTGTTGTCTTATTTTAAATTTACGGTACCTAATACATTTGATACATTTATATACATTGGAATTCTGAAGCTGGATTTACCTTTTTTTGACTATCAATTTGCATTGGTTCTGTTACACTTTCCATTTCCTGTTTTTTTTTTTAATGCTGATTGAGTAAAGGAGTAGTTAGGGCTGTTTCCAAATACAGTCTTTCCTTTCTTTGTTCAGTGAGTCTCTGATCAATTTGGATGCACAATTGAATAAAAGCCTTCAAATTATCAGGGGTCTTGTCACTTGCAAGTTCATCCTTTATTATCTCTGATAATCCTTGTCAAGATTGACTCCTTGGGGCAGCTAAATTCCATGTCTTGTCTGCCACACAGCGGTGGAAGTCGAACTATATTCAGCTACAGACTGCTGCTTTTGACGTAGGTTATGCAACTTGGTTTCAGCTATAGCACAACGACTCAGATCATCAAACACTTGATCCATAGTTGTGATAAAGGAAACTAAGTCATTAAGGAGTAGTGTTGAGCGATACTGCTCGATATCGAAAAATATCGGATCGGAATGGTATAACCAATATCACTAAATATCGCCGATATCCGATTCCGATAGCGGAAGTCCCATGTAAGTGTATGGGAACAAAATATCGCAACAAAAAAAACCCTTTCTTTCGTTGTAAACACAAAATATACACACATAGAATACATATATATATATATACATGTCATTGTGACATATATATATAAACATATATTTATAGTTTATACACTTCTACATAGTAAAATAGACTCTGTGCTTGAGAATTGCTAAAATCATCAGAGAATGTATTTGCCATTTTTCCGCCATATCTGCGTCACGACGAGGCACTGGTGAAGAAGAAGGGCGTGCTCTTCGTGGGTGTACACTCACTCAGTGGCGTGAAAACGATGGCCGACCAGTGTAAATGTTACTGCAATGTAAGATCGTGCCCCACAGCTCTGGAGTTCCGCCTCCTCATCCTCAGTGTGCGGAAACTAACACGAAGGTCCCGCCTCCCTACAAAAGAGGGGCCCTCTCCAGATGCTAATGACACATGTGACTTGGCAGAGATGGCTAATGGACACGAGCAGAAGTGTGAAGGGATGGAGCAGTCAGAGCTCTCCCCCCACGGAAGCGACCCGATCGCCACTGAATCACCGTTGGGCACCCGGCCTGTAAACCCTCCTACGCTGCAAGAAGCGGAGGATACCCTAAGAGGCCTGGCCCGGCACCGGGAGGAGGTCGCCAGGATGGAAGCGAGCTGGCGTGCCCTAAAAATAAACTTGGATCGGCGCCAATCCCTCTTACCTGAAGTGTCTGTACCGGAAGGTGAGGCACCCGTTCTAGTAGAGGAGCCCTTGCAATGTGATCCTGTTGACGTTGTCGCAGTGGAGGCACCCGTTCCTGCAAAAACCTCAGCACCGTCAGCACCCCAGATCCCGCTGTCTGCCCCCGTCGCTGAGGCAGAAGAAGCGACACCCGTCCTCATGGAGGAGGCCGAGCAGGCACCAGAGGTCTACCTGTCTGTACCGGAGCCCCGACTGTCATCTGATTTAGAGCCGTCTGCTTCCTCCGCAGGGGAGCGCTGCCAGGACTGGGGGGCGCCAGGAGAGCTGCCGCAAACCGGACATCGCAAGCTGCAGTGGAGTGGTGGAGACATGGAGCTGCTGGTGGAGGAGAATTTCAACCGGCGTCAGGAGGAAGAGTGGAGACGTTGGGAGCGGGAAGCAGAGCGACAAAGGGAGCAGCGAGAAACCCTAAAACTTCGCCAACGTCAGGTGGAGAAGGACCGGCAGATAAGGACCGGATGAGAAAGGATAAAGGAACCCTGAGGGAGCCGCGGC
This sequence comes from Oophaga sylvatica, assembly GCA_033576555.1. NCBI lineage: Eukaryota > Metazoa > Chordata > Amphibia > Anura > Dendrobatidae > Oophaga > Oophaga sylvatica. Next base: position 25,080 of record JARQOD010006011.1, on the reverse strand, counting down.
GTAAGGGTGCAGTACGGAGCTTTAAATTGAAAGGTGGTTGGGGCTTCATCCAGGAGCCTGGACTTTATTTAGAAGTTTTTGTGACCCGGCGGGACGTGGAGACTCACCTCCCAGAAGGACACCCAGGGAGGGACCTGTTGCCAGGAGACTTGGTGACTTACACCCGACACTGGGGTTACAATGGGTGGTACGCCCTAAATGTTACCAGGTGCGACCCCTACTCCCCAGAGTGTCAGGAACCTGTGAGACCCTCGGAGCCTTCAGCCTCCCACATCCAGGCCTCTGCAAAAGTGCCCACCCCACGCCGTAAATCTCCACAGCCTCCCTCAGTGGTCTCCTCAGCAGCCCCAGCTATGGACATGATAACTATAGCTGGCCCGTACCCGGCGCCTGTTAGGCCCCCTGGGGTTCGTTCAGTCCGGGACATAGGGTTCCAGACCCGGAGGGAGATGAAAGAGGTGGCCACACAGACCCAGATAGCGGGTCACGACTTGACTGTACAGGCCACACAACGTCATCAGGTCCTGGTGGTCCTTGGTGCCTCGGATGTTTGGCAAGCATCAGAAGAGTACCAGGTGGTACCTGGAACACCCCGGCCAAAGAAGTATAAATAACCCGGACAGGGTCCCTGTATGTAAATAGTTAAATTGTTGATAAATAGTTAAATTGTTGATGTACCCGGACGGGTGAATGTTCATAAAAAAGTTTTTTAATTTAATAAAAAAAAAAAAAAACATTTTTCATTACTTTTATTACAGTCTCATCCTGCGACGCCATCGATCTCCTGTAAAAAAATGAAAAAAAAAAAAAAAGTATACCACCTGACCGACGCAGTCCATAGTAACGAGTGTCCCACGACGATCCAGCTCTGCTACATCAGAATGACAGGCAGAGCCTGTCATCCCGGCGCAGCACAGCTGATTGCCTGCTTCCCTGGCGGTGACGTCATCGGACTGGTTTACGGCCGGGATTACCCTGCAGTCACTGGCTGCAGTTATCGCGAAAAACTGCATGTGACCGCCAGGGAGAAGATAATGGCGGCCTCAAGCAGTCAGGACGTGACCGCCGGAGATCTTCTGCCAGGTAAGTGCCGCTGACTCCTGACAGACCCGACCGACGGACACTCACAGTGACAGTGACAAATCCGATTCCGGTATTCGATATGACGAAAATATCGGTATTCGGAATCGAAAGGCCGATACAGCTAATATCGGCCGATATCCGATATTTGCAGTATCGTATCGCTCAACACTATTAAGGAGGTAAGAATTCTTTTCCACAAATGTGATGCCCTTGCAAGAGCCTCATCAGTCAGGAGATTAATGGTGAACAAAAGCTTTTTCCTGTCACTGGTAAATGGAGAAGGTTGCATCTGAAAATAGATGCGACATTGATTAAGGAATACGAAAGATCCAGCTCACCCGTGATTGCATTGCACTGTCTTCAGGAGCACAGACACCATTGTGTCCAAGCGTTTAACCATCCAAGGAAAAGAGAAATGTCCAGCTCAACTGATTCCGTGAAGAATAAATTTTATTCACACAAATTATTACATAGAGGATAAAATCTTCAGTGCAGTAGATGGCCGAAATTGATATCGATGCGTTTCTGGAGACTAAGCTCCCTTAATCATGAATAAAATTTGATCTTCATGGAATCAGTTGAGCTGGACATTTCTCTTTTACTTTGATTGATTAAGGAATACATGGTAATGATAATGATCCCCACTGAACTTTACGGGCAGCGGCATGCGTGCATTTGATTCCAGACCAGAGTTACACACATTCAGAAGTTGCCTCTGTAGCTCAATAATTTTTTAAGTTACTCAACACCTGTGTTTGCAACTTACAAAATTTTTCTTGTTATGTGGCACCAACATCCTGAAGCTCAGCAACTTGTTGCCTCAGGGTGGCTGCAACAGACTACATTTTGTGTTCGAGATTATTCTGTTATGTACTGACTTGGATTGGAGAAGTGATATTGCAACCTCTACGGTCAGCTCCGGCAGGTAGTGTAGTCAGGAATAGCCAGGGGTCGGTACATGGAGCAGCAATATAGTTAAATAATCAGCAGGTTGTGTAGTCAAGAATAGCCAAGTGCTGTTACACGGTAGCAGCAGTACAATTTTGGAAGGAAGCAGCAATTGAAAGGAAAGCTAGACTAAAGGTTGGGAGCTCAATAATCTCACAAGAAAGGAAGTGCAATGCCAGGTTTTAGTAGGGTGTTGAATGGAGCCAATCAGGAACTTAGGGTGGAGACAATCAGGAACAACACAGGTACTAGTATATGGGTTAGCAAGGAACTGTCCAGCGAGTGCACAAGAGCTGCTCGGTTCGAGTCCTGAAAACTACAGTTGGTGCATTCAAGGGTGTATGGATGACCCTGCTTGTTTATTTGGGAGGCTTTGCACTTAGTGCATAGCATTTATGATTCTAGGAGTACCAATACATGACAATTTGAACAGAATTTGTGTGAGGCCCTCCTTTATAATAACAATAATTTTATTTCCATAGCACCAACATATTCTACAGCACTTTATATTTTAGAGGGAACTTGTACAGAGAATAAAAGACATTACAGAATAGCAATAATCACATAAATCAACAGATACCAATAGTTGGGAGGGACCTGCTCGCAAGTTTACAATCTATGAGGAAATAGGGGAAACATGAAAGTTGGATGGTAACAATTGCTTGAATTGCATGGTCCAGCTATCAATAAAATAAATAAGGTGTCCATGTAATGCTGTATGAATAGGTCCCCAACCAATATGTGTACGAACACAGAGGATTATAAGTGCATGTAGGGAGTGTGAACAGATGATATGAGAGTCCTGGTTTTAACCCCTGTTCCCCCCAATGGTGGTTTGCATGTTAATGACCCGGCCAATTTTTACAATTCTGACCACTGTCCCTTTATGAGGTAGTAACTCTGGAACGCTTCCATGAATCCTGGCGATTCTGGCAATGTTTTCTTGTGACATATTGTACTTCATGATAGTGGTAAAGTTTCTTTGCTATAACTTGCATTTATTTGTGAAAAAAAGGAAGTTTATTAACCCTTCAGGTGCTTCACATGAATTTTTTGAATGTTTAAAAAAAATGAACATAACTTTTTTTCACAAAAAAATTATTTCAGGTCCAATTTTTTTGTTTTCCCAAGGGCAACAGGAGAAATTGGACCCCAAAAGTTATTGTGCAATTTGTCCTGAGTATGGGGGAACCACTGTTTCGGCGTGCAGCAGAGCACGGAAGGGAAGGAGTGTCATTTGGAGAGTCCCTGATGTATCTAAACAGTGGAAACCCCCAAATTCTAACTCCAACCCTAACCCCAATTCACCCCTAACCCTAGCCCTAACCCTAATCCCAACCCTAACCCTAGCCCTAACCCTAACACTAACACTAATGGGAAAATGGAAATAAAAACAATTTTAAAATTTTATTATTTTTCCCTAACTAATAGGATGATAAAGGGGGTTCGATTTACTATTTATAGCGGGTTTTTATAGCGGTTTTTATGATTGGCAGCTGTCACACGCTAAAAGATTATTTTTATTGCAAAAAATAGTTTTTGCATCACCAAATTTTGAGAGCTATAATTTTTCCATATTTTGGCCCACAGAGTCATGTGAGGTCTTATTTTTTGTGGGACGAGTTGACGTTTTTATTGATACCATTTTCAGGCACATGACATTTTTTGATGGCTTTTTATTCCGATTTTTGGGAGGCAGAATTAACAAAACTCAGCAATTCAGGAATTACTTTTGGGGGGGGCGTTTATACCATTCTGCATATGGTAAAATTGATAAAGAGGTTTTATTCTTCGGGTCAGTACGATTACAGCGATACCTCATTCATATTATTTTTTTATGTTTTGGCGCTTTTATACAATATAAACAATTTTATATAAAAAATAATTATTTTTGCATTGCTTTATTCTGCAAGCTATAACTTTTTTATTTTTTCACTGATGATGCTGCATGGCGGCTCGTTTTTTGCATGACAAGATGACGTACCATGATTATTTATATCCGTCTTTTTGATCACGTGTTATTCCACTTTTTGTTCAGCGGTGTGATGATAAAGCATTGTTTTTTTTTTTTTTTTAAGGGGTTCACTAAAAGGGTTATTATCTAGTGGGACAGTTTTATAGGGCGGTGTTGTGAATGCTCTGGATTGGACTTCAGAGCTTGGGCTCCCTCTGGTGGCTGCTGATAGTGATAGAAGCGGCTTTGGCTGACAGAGGTTCATCAGTTGGGAGCGATGATTGGCAATCTAGTGTTGATGACTGGGGAGATTTAAGGGAGTAACCTTCTCATGATCCTCGCCGGTGATTAGTTGTTCTTCCTGGTCCCATTTGGAAGCCAGCTTGCTTCCTGCTTGTCCTGCAACTTTCTTATAAGTTATTTGCTGTTTAATTCTTTGGCATTCTCTTTTGTCTATTTCAGTTTTCTGCCCTCCTGGAGCTTGTACAGCCAGGTACCCCCGCTGGGGGCCTGTGCTGGCCTCTGTTTCTCATTTGCTATTGTTTTGCATTTTCGGTTCCCTGTTATTTCAGCATCTGCTTATTCGCTACCAGTTACACCTTTCTGATCTAGCGGGGGAGAGATCATGTGGTCTCAGTATTTTTGTATATCAGAACGTGTTGGAGTTTTTCTTAGAGTTTTTGCCGGATTGCAGACAGTATTCTTTCCTGTCCAGTGCTATCTAGACAGATTGGGCCTCAGAGTTTGCTCACTCTATTTTCTGCCTGTGTTTGTATTTCATCTTGTCTCACCACCAATATATGTTTGGGGGCTACCTATTCCTTTGGGGGCTCTACTCCGGGGCAGTTAGCTTTTCCCTTTCTGTCTTTAGGCTTAGTTATCTCTCCGGCTGTGTCGAGGCTTCTAGGGCACCGTAGACACGTCCCACGGCTGCTTTTAGTTGTGCGGTCAGTTTAGGAGTCTGCAATCCGCTAGTTACCAACCTCTCCGGTGTCTGGTTACCTGTCTATTTTTGATGTTGTCCTTGGCTACCGAATCATAACAGGGCAGGTCGTTACGGACACGGCAATACTAAATATGTGTACTTTTATTGTTTTTGTGTTTTTATTTACATAAAGAAATGAATTTATTGATGAATATTTTTTTTTCTTTATTTAGGAATTTTTTTTAATTATTTTTACACATGTTTATTTTTTTTTACTTTTTTACTTTGTCCCAGGGTGGGACATTACTATATAATGTCAGATCGCTGCTCTGACAGTTCTACAGCACTCTGTCAGACCAACGATCTGACAGGCAGTGCAGGAGGCTTCTCAGCACCTGCTCTCAGCAGCCACTGAGAAGCCACCTCCCTGCAGGACCCGGAAGGACCCCGCGGCCATCTTAGATCCGAGGTCCTGCAGGGAGGAGGCCCTCGGAACAGCGCAATCACATTGCGCTGTTCTGAGGGTCTCAAGGAAGCATGCAGGGAGCCCCCTCCCTGCGCGATGCTTCCCTGTGAAGCCGGAACACTGCTTTGAAATGGTTTGTTTTTTAATGTTTTCTGATGGGTCCATGCATACCAGGATGGGGGTGGGAAGCCAGTGGCTGACACTGCGCTACTGAAGAGCAATGAATACTGTTATGGAAATTTTGGTTAGGATAAATCTATCCCCATGTTTGCTTCTGCTGTTCCCAAATTAAATGAGTATTTTTAGAGCTCTCTGGAAATGAACACTGTCCACTCAAATGTGCCAGCATAACATTCCATCAATACTGACTGCTTTATTATTATCACATAGTCTTATACATTTACAAAAGGGGGTGGTTAGTCAATTAACATACAATTAGAAGCTTAAAGGCTATTGGATGCTTGCATATATGTGTGTATGCATTTTTCTTTAACTCTATCTTAACTGAGGTTGATTCAATGATTCATGACCCTTATCCAGCTTTCCTGTGATCTCAGCAAAAAGTAGCTATCATTTGGACCATCTGTAACTTAGTTCCTTTTTCTGCCGTCTGGTGGCTGAGAAAGTACCTTGTAGCTGTCTGGCTTTTTTCATGTTCTAAGAAAGTCCCATGAGCTATCTCCTGACTTATATTGGCCATGGGTCATGTCTTAAGCAATTGATTATAGCTAGTGTCAGCTTTGCATTGATATGTATGGTTACAGGGTTTTAGCAAGTAAGATCTGTCTGAATACATATGGATATACATTGAATAAATGAAATATACATATATTGATATATATATTGGGTTAGTACGGTGACAGGCAAGTGAGATCTACCTGATGTAAATAAGATACATATATATATTTCCATCACAATACTCTCTGTGCACACAGTCCTGGCGAGTATTCTGGCAGCTGTGCTCTGCTTATGTAGAGTTCATAAACACTGCACTCGTAAGAAAAGTTTGATGCTTAAAGTGGATATTTATTGAACGTATAGGCGAAAGCGATAAGTAATTTTTGACGTTTCGGCCTCCACTGGGCCTTGATCACAAAATCGCTGTGAAAGACAGAGAGTGAACATTATAGTACAAGACAAGAATATACAGGAAATATTTACAAATATTTACATATATTTACATTATAGGATAATACGTAACCATGTCATGGTATATGGATTGTAATTTAAATAGCATTTGGTTCAGTAGGTTGCAAGACATAGGAGGGGGCTAGGTAAGGAGAAGAATTCTACATTGAGATATCAGAACCCAGGAAAAATGCAAACAATTATTCGTTGAACACCTACCCTTATTGTGTTGATATAAAGGGAAGTATTCTGGACATCCTAGCATAGGATAAGTCCGGAGAAGAGGAATGAGATCCTTGTAAGAGTTACTGGAATAAATCGGAATAGAGTGAGTAATGGAGACCCAGAATAGAATATCTTATACACATGATCTATAGTGATAGTGGTAATATGATACCTTTAGAGCAATAAACGCATGTAACACATGCTTGTAGTGTGATCCTCTAGGGGACGGGATCAGGATCAATTGTATAGGGTCTGGGTCTTATAGATAACACCGCTTAGGAGAGGTAAAGATAACATAATTATATTTTGTTCACATGGGTATACATGTATGTATTTAAATGGTAATTACCAGGAGTAAGATAGTAGACCGTCAGCTGAGGAGTTAAATATAATCACTGCTAGGCTGTAATGAGAATGTATAGAGTCAATTGGCTCACAATAGAGTATATGTGTATCCACTTATGGCTAAGGATATTTACCATAATGTGCAGGAAAGACTTGCCAGCTATGGTGCTTGTCAGCATAAGAGATAGGCAGTAACTGTAGAGCATATTAATACAGGGTAAATGGTGTGGAAATGCCGGTGGTATAACTTATCTTAGGTGGTGGGAGCTCACATCCGTGTTGGTAGCCGGTAGTCAGGTCCAGAGCATTGGTGGCTCAATGTAGAAGCTGGCACATCTGTGCCTGAGCGTGTGGGGACTGTGGTGAACTCACAGCAGCGCTATAAGAAGCGCTTGCTGATCGCATTGCCGGATGTGACGTCACACGCCGGCGCATGCGCAGAAGGGATGTATAGTGACGTGAGACGCCCACTGAGCATAGAATCGGTAGTGGCCAGTCAGCGCTTGCGCAGTGAGTGCTAGAGGATGTGCGCTTGCGCGGTGAGTGCTAGAGGATGTGGCACTCACTGGGGTAAAGGCACTGTAAGTTGGTGAAAGCTCTAGCTGTTCCTGTCAGTGAAAATCGTGGCGGTCAAAATAAATGTAGTGACAAAACGGGGAATGAGTAAAATGGGGGAAAAAAGAACATGATAGCGGTGTAAAGGAACAAAAACAATGGATAATAATGATACAGTTGAATGGACAGTAAAATAAATACAAGATGCAAGTGGACAGGTAGTAGGGAAATCATAAAATTAACAAAAAAGGATAAAAATAACAAAAAAGGAAGAACATAAATAATGGATAATCATGGTATAATTGAATGATCGGTAAAATGCAAGTAAATAGATGGTGAAAGAAATCATAAAATTAACATTAATGGTAAAAGTCCAAACAAAAATAAATAGGAAAATCATAAACATAAAATAAAACATAAAAATAATGGTAGGAGTCCAAACGAAGATGATAAATAAATAGTAATGAGGGGCATGATACGGGAGTATGGGTCTTACCATCTCAACTGTAGTGTAAGGCCAAACTTATGAGCACCTACGGATTGTTCTAGGGGGAGAGAAGGAAATTAGGTTAGCCAGTCCATCTCCCTGTTAAGACCTTTGGGGTACAATGTATCTAGGGTGTATATCCAGTATGTCTCACGTTGTTTGAGTAATTTAATGTGGTTACCACCTCGTCTGGGTCTGGGGACGCTTTCTATGACTTGGAACCTAAGTTGGGCTACGTTGTGTTTAGCCTCCTTAAAATGGGCTGGCAGAGGTAGCCAAGTTTTTTCGCACCGGATAGTCGATTTATGACTAGAAATCCGGTCCCTAACGGCCTGAGTGGTCTCACCAACATATAGCAGGCCGCAGGGACATTTGATAATGTACACAACGTATCGAGATTCACATGTGAAAAAGTCCCTGATGGGGAAGGATTTCCCAGTACGGGGGTGTACCACTTCGTTGCCTTTAATGATGTTCGAACAACTCATGCAGTTCAGGCAAGGGAATGTACCTGTTCTTTTTTGTCCAGTTAGGGTACTAGTGGTAGATTGTCTAAAGGGTCCCAGGTCAGCTCTAACTACCTTGTCCCGGATATTGTTGGCTCGTCTTGTGCACATGAGTGGTGGGTCACTGAGAGTTTGAATGGCAGGATAAGCCCTGGTGAGGAGTGGCCAGTGTTTCCTAATAAGATTGTGTATTCTGCGCATGGATGGATGATGGTTATGTACAAATGGGATGCGTGGATTTCTATGGACACTGATAGCGGTGTCAGTGGTATATACTTCATCTATCGCTCTCCTGGATTCCACACTGAGGAGGTCAGTGGGGTAATTGCGCACCTTGAATTTATTGGCCATATCCTGGATTCTGGTCACCTTAAGCTGCGGATCGGATACAATTCTGGAAACCCTTTTGAATTGTGATCTAGGCAAACTGTTCTTCATTGGTTTTGGGTGACAGCTATTGTATAGGAGTAAACTGTTACAGTCAGTGGGTTTGGTGTAGATATCAGTGCTCAAGCAGCCCTCCATATTTTTGATGACACGGGTATCAAGGAATGTGACATTACTGATGTCATGTGTTATGGTAAAGGTAAGTTCTGGTGTGATGCTATTGATTTTGTTGAAGAATTCAAGAAGACTTGATTCGCTGCCCGTCCAGATACAGAAGATGTCATCTATGTATCTGACCCACATAATGGCATGTTGAGTGAATGTGGGATTGGGGTAGATATGTTCTTGTTCGAAACGATCCATGTAGATATTTGCGTAAGCTGGCGCTACGTTCGACCCCATGGCGGTTCCACAGGTCTGTACATAAAATTCGTCGCCGAACATGAAGTAGTTCTCCCTAAGGACCAGGTTGAGTAGGTCTATACACAGTTGGTTGATATCTCTATCTATGTTGGCTTCCTGCAGGCTGAGGGACACCGCTCGAATGCCTTTCTCATGTGTGATGGACGTGTAAAGCTGTTTACGTCCATTGTGCATAAAATGCTGTCGGGAGGGATGTTATTAATGGCACGTATTTTCGTGAGAAAATCACTTGTATCCAAATAAATGATTTGGTTGCATGGGCATGTGGTGTTAGAAGTTTGTCAAGGAAAATAGATAGAGGATTCAAGATTGAGTCTGTGGATGCTACAATCGGGCGTCCCGGTGGTTTGTGGAGATTTTTATGTATCTTAGGGAGAATGTATAAAATAGGGGTGACAGGATGGTGGTTAGTCAAGAACGTTTTAGTTTTGTTATCAATGGTACCCCGTTCCAGGTAGTTGTCTAAAACTAGGTTGATTTTATGGCGTATGGAGCTGGTTGGGTCCCTGTCGACTTTCTTATAGGTTGTGGTGTCACTGAGTTGTCTCGTGATTTCAGAAATGTAGTAGCTTCTGTTCATGACTACAGTGGCCCCACCTTTGTCCGCAGGTTTAATAACAATATTTTTATTGTTTTTAAGTGAGTCTAAGGCCTGTTTCTCAAGGGGGTTAAGGTTGTGGCGGACAGGGAGGAGACCAAGTTGTTGATCATGTAAGGTTTGCCTAATGTCCCTGTCTAGTAGTTCGACAAAGGTCTCAACTGCATGATTAGTTTTAGGCGGCATGAAACTGCTGGGATTACGTAGCCCAAGCTTGTCAATTGAGATATTTGGTCCACTGTTGCTGTCAGGTATAGTGCCGGCAGAGTTGAGATTGGAAGTGGTGTTCCCTGCAAAGTGTACTTTGAGTCTGATGTTTCGGTAGAAACGGTGGAGGTCTTTCTCTAGTTGGAAGGAATCCCACTTAGGGGTGGGACAAAATGACAGACCCATATTTAGAACCTTAAATTCGAGAGGGGAGAGGGAATAATCGGAAATGTTAACGACTAAGTTTGGACTCCTACCTGGGATCTGAGGATCATCTGGCGGTCCGCTTCTTTTCTTCCTTGACCTCCTTGTTGTCGTGTAGTTTGTCCTAAAAAAGCCGGTCTTGTGTTTGGGGCACCGCCAGTTTCGCTGCCAGAGCCTGCGGAGGAACCCCTGCAGGTGAGGAGCCCCCGGATTGTAGTAGCCCCCTTGTTGGCGGCGGAATCTTGGGCGTTGTCTCCGAGCTGGTGGGTCCTCCCATCTGTAGACCTTGTTGGATAAATAGTCCTCGGTGTCTCTCTGGAACTTGGCCCGTTTTCTTTCCTCCAATGTTTTTTGATGGGTCACTAGAATGGAATCAACTTTATTCTTGAGGGTTGTGTACTCAGAGGGGCTCAAAGTAGCTGTCAGTTGTGATTCAATAGTTAGAATTTTCTCTTCTGTCTCCTTGATGGCTTCCTGGAGGTGTTCTATGGTGAGTAGAATAAGATCAAGGGAGCACTTGTTGAGAATTTTCTGGAAAGTCTCACAATATTTTTCGTTGTCGGCGAACAGTGTAGGGCGTAGATGGCTGCGTAGGCCCCGAGGGATTTTTCCTTGCCTGTGATATTCCCCCAGAGTGGCACAATGTAGGTCGTAGGAAATAAGTTTTTTCTTTTCCTTTTCCCAGTCCCGCGTCTTCACGTCTTTGCTGGGAATGTGTAGAAAATCGGTTTTACTTCTTATTCTTGACAAGATCGTAGAACCAGAGGCTTCGTCATATGCATATGTGGCGGTTGACATGGGTACGGACGGTGCACAAACCAAAAATAGGACAGTAGTTAGATAGCGAGGGTTTGGCACACGGGTGAATGGTGGTGCAAGTGAACGGGATCAGAGACCCCTAAATAGTAGAGTTCATAAACACTGCACTCGTAAGAAAAGTTTGATGCTTAAAGTGGATATTTATTGAACGTATAGGCGAAAGCGATAAGTAATTTTTGACGTTTCGGCCTCCACTGGGCCTTGATCACAAAATCGCTGTGAAAGACAGAGAGTGAACATTATAGTACAAGACAAGAATATACAGGAAATATTTACAAATATTTACATATATTTACATTATAGGATAATACGTAACCATGTCATGGTATATGGATTGTAATTTAAATAGCATTTGGTTCAGTAGGTTGCAAGACATAGGAGGGGGCTAGGTAAGGAGAAGAATTCTACATTGAGATATCAGAACCCAGGAAAAATGCAAACAATTATTCGTTGAACACCTACCCTTATTGTGTTGATATAAAGGGAAGTATTCTGGACATCCTAGCATAGGATAAGTCCGGAGAAGAGGAATGAGATCCTTGTAAGAGTTACTGGAATAAATCGGAATAGAGTGAGTAATGGAGACCCAGAATAGAATATCTTATACACATGATCTATAGTGATAGTGGTAATATGATACCTTTAGAGACAATAAACGCATGTAACACATGCTTGTAGTGTGATCCTCTAGGGGACGGGATCAGGATCAATTGTATAGGGTCTGGGTCTTATAGATAACACCGCTTAGGAGAGGTAAAGATAACATAATTATATTTTGTTCACATGGGTATACATGTATGTATTTAAATGGTAATTACCAGGAGTAAGATAGTAGACCGTCAGCTGAGGAGTTAAATATAATCACTGCTAGGCTGTAATGAGAATGTATAGAGTCAATTGGCTCACAATAGAGTATATGTGTATCCACTTATGGCTAAGGATATTTACCATAATGTGCAGGAAAGACTTGCCAGCTATGGTGCTTGTCAGCATAAGAGATAGGCAGTAACTGTAGAGCACATTAATACAGGGTAAATGGTGTGGAAATGCCGGTGGTATAACTTATCTTAGGTGGTGGGAGCTCACATCCGTGTTGGTAGCCGGTAGTCAGGTCCAGAGCATTGGTGGCTCAATGTAGAAGCTGGCACATCTGTGCCTGAGCGTGTGGGGACTGTGGTGAACTCACAGCAGCGCTATAAGAAGCGCTTGCTGATCGCATTGCCGGATGTGACGTCACACGCCGGCGCATGCGCAGAAGGGATGATAGTGACGTGAGACGCCCACTGAGCATAGAATCGGTAGTGGCCAGTCAGCGCTTGCGCAGTGAGTGCTAGAGGATGTGCGCTTGCGCGGTGAGTGCTAGAGGATGTGGCACTCACTGGGGTAAAGGCACTGTAAGTTGGTGAAAGCTCTAGCTGTTCCTGTCAGTGAAAATTGTGGCGGTCAAAATAAATGTAGTGACAAAACGGGGAATGAGTAAAATGGGGGAAAAAAGAACATGATAGCGGTGTAAAGGAACAAAAACAATGGGTAATAATGATACAATTGAATGGACAGTAAAATAAATACAAGATGCAAGTGGACAGGTAGTAGGGAAATCATAAAATTAACAAAAAAGGATAAAAATAACAAAAAAGGAGGAACATAAATAATGGATAATCATGGTATAATTGAATGATCGGTAAAATAAATGCAAGTAAATAGATGGTGAAAGAAATCATAAAATTAACATTAATGGTAAAAGTCCAAACAAAAATAAATAGGAAAATCATAAACATAAAATAAAACATAAAAATAATGGTAGGAGTCCAAACGAAGATGATAAATAAATAGTAATGAGGGGCATGATACGGGAGTATGGGTCTTACCATCTCAACTGTAGTGTAAGGCCAAACTTATGAGCACCTACGGATTGTTCTAGGGGGAGAGAAGGAAATTAGGTTAGCCAGTCCATCTCCCTGTTAAGACCTTTGGGGTACAATGTATCTAGGGTGTATATCCAGTATGTCTCACGTTGTTTGAGTAATTTAATGTGGTTACCACCTCGTCTGGGTCTGGGGACGCTTTCTATGACTTGGAACCTAAGTTGGGCTACGTTGTGTTTAGCCTCCTTAAAATGGGCTGGCAGAGGTAGCCAAGTTTTTTCGCACCGGATAGTCGATTTATGACTAGAAATCCGGTCCCTAACGGCCTGAGTGGTCTCACCAACATATAGCAGGCCGCAGGGACATTTGATAATGTACACAACGTATCGAGATTCACATGTGAAAAAGTCCCTGATGGGGAAGGATTTCCCAGTACGGGGGTGTACCACTTCGTTGCCTTTAATGATGTTCGAACAACTCATGCAGTTCAGGCAAGGGAATGTACCTGTTCTTTTTTGTCCAGTTAGGGTACTAGTGGTAGATTGTCTAAAGGGTCCCAGGTCAGCTCTAACTACCTTGTCCCGGATATTGTTGGCTCGTCTTGTGCACATGAGTGGTGGGTCACTGAGAGTTTGAATGGCAGGATAAGCCCTGGTGAGGAGTGGCCAGTGTTTCCTAATAAGATTGTGTATTCTGCGCATGGATGGATGATGGTTATGTACAAATGGGATGCGTGGATTTCTATGGACACTGATAGCGGTGTCAGTGGTATATACTTCATCTATCGCTCTCCTGGATTCCACACTGAGGAGGTCAGTGGGGTAATTGCGCACCTTGAATTTTATTGGCCATATCCTGGATTCTGGTCACCTTAAGCTGCGGATCGGATACAATTCTGGAAACCCTTTTGAATTGTGATCTAGGCAAACTGTTCTTCATTGGTTTTGGGTGACAGCTATTGTATAGGAGTAAACTGTTACAGTCAGTGGGTTTGGTGTAGATATCAGTGCTCAAGCAGCCTCCATATTTTTGATGACACGGGTATCAAGGAATGTGACATTACTGATGTCATGTGTTATGGTAAAGGTAAGTTCTGGTGTGATGCTATTGATTTTGTTGAAGAATTCAAGAAGACTTGATTCGCTGCCCGTCCAGATACAGAAGATGTCATCTATGTATCTGACCCACATAATGGCATGTTGAGTGAATGTGGGATTGGGGTAGATATGTTCTTGTTCGAAACGATCCATGTAGATATTTGCGTAAGCTGGCGCTACGTTCGACCCCATGGCGGTTCCACAGGTCTGTACATAAAATTCGTCGCCGAACATGAAGTAGTTCTCCCTAAGGACCAGGTTGAGTAGGTCTATACACAGTTGGTTGATATCTCTATCTATGTTGGCTTCCTGCAGGCTGAGGGACACCGCTCGAATGCCTTTCTCATGTGTGATGGACGTGTATCAAGCTGTTTACGTCCATTGTGCATAAAATGCTGTCGGGAGGGATGTTATTAATGGCACGTATTTTCGTGAGAAAATCACTTGTATCCAAAATAAATGATTTGGTTGCATGGGCATGTGGTGTTAGAAGTTTGTCAAGGAAAATAGATAGAGGATTCAAGATTGAGTCTGTGGATGCTACAATCGGGCGTCCCGGTGGTTTGTGGAGATTTTTATGTATCTTAGGGAGAATGTATAAAATAGGGGTGACAGGATGGTGGTTAGTCAAGAACGTTTTAGTTTTGTTATCAATGGTACCCCGTTCCAGGTAGTTGTCTAAAACTAGGTTGATTTTATGGCGTATGGAGCTGGTTGGGTCCCTGTCGACTTTCTTATAGGTTGTGGTGTCACTGAGTTGTCTCGTGATTTCAGAAATGTAGTAGCTTCTGTTCATGACTACAGTGGCCCCACCTTTGTCCGCAGGTTTAATAACAATATTTTTATTGTTTTTAAGTGAGTCTAAGGCCTGTTTCTCAAGGGGGTTAAGGTTGTGGCGGACAGGGAGGAGACCAAGTTGTTGATCATGTAAGGTTTGCCTAATGTCCCTGTCTAGTAGTTCGACAAAGGTCTCAACTGCATGGTTAGTTTTAGGCGGCATGAAACTGCTGGGATTACGTAGCCCAAGCTTGTCAATTGAGATATTTGGTCCACTGTTGCTGTCAGGTATAGTGCCGGCAGAGTTGAGATTGGAAGTGGTGTTCCCTGCAAAGTGTACTTTGAGTCTGATGTTTCGGTAGAAACGGTGGAGGTCTTTCTCTAGTTGGAAGGAATCCCACTTAGGGGTGGGACAAAATGACAGACCCATATTTAGAACCTTAAATTCGAGAGGGGAGAGGGAATAATCGGAAATGTTAACGACTAAGTTTGGACTCCTACCTGGGATCTGAGGATCATCTGGCGGTCCGCTTCTTTTCTTCCTTGACCTCCTTGTTGTCGTGTAGTTTGTCCTAAAAAAGCCGGTCTTGTGTTTGGGGCACCGCCAGTTTCGCTGCCAGAGCCTGCGGAGGAACCCCCTGCAGGTGAGGAGCCCCCGGATTGATAGTAGCCCCTTGTTGGCGGCGGAATCTTGGGCGTTGTCTCCGAGCTGGTGGGTCCTCCCATCTGTAGACCTTGTTGGATAAATAGTCCTCGGTGTCTCTCTGGAACTTGGCCCGTTTTCTTTCCTCCAATGTTTTTTGATGGGTCACTAGAATGGAATCAACTTTATTCTTGAGGGTTGTGTACTCAGAGGGGCTCAAAGTAGCTGTCAGTTGTGATTCAATAGTTAGAATTTTCTCTTCTGTCTCCTTGATGGCTTCCTGGAGGTGTTCTATGGTGAGTAGAATAAGATCAAGGGAGCACTTGTTGAGAATTTTCTGGAAAGTCTCACAATATTTTTCGTTGTCGGCGAACAGTGTAGGGCGTAGATGGCTGCGTAGGCCCCGAGGGATTTTTCCTTGCCTGTGATATTCCCCCAGAGTGGCACAATGTAGGTCGTAGGAAATAAGTTTTTTCTTTTCCTTTTCCCAGTCCCGCGTCTTCACGTCTTTGCTGGGAATGTGTAGAAAATCGGTTTTACTTCTTATTCTTGACAAGATCGTAGAACCAGAGGCTTCGTCATATGCATATGTGGCGGTTGACATGGGTACGGACGGTGCACAAACCAAAAATAGGACAGTAGTTAGATAGCGAGGGTTTGGCACACGGGTGAATGGTGGTGCAAGTGAACGGGATCAGAGACCCCTAAATAGTAGAGTTCATAAACACTGCACTCGTAAGAAAAGTTTGATGCTTAAAGTGGATATTTATTGAACGTATAGGCGAAAGCGATAAGTAATTTTTGACGTTTCGGCCTCCACTGGGCCTTGATCACAAAATCGCTGTGAAAGACAGAGAGTGAACATTATAGTACAAGACAAGAATATACAGGAAATATTTACAAATATTTACATATATTTACATTATAGGATAATACGTAACCATGTCATGGTATATGGATTGTAATTTAAATAGCATTTGGTTCAGTAGGTTGCAAGACATAGGAGGGGGCTAGGTAAGGAGAAGAATTCTACATTGAGATATCAGAACCCAGGAAAAATGCAAACAATTATTCGTTGAACACCTACCCTTATTGTGTTGATATAAAGGGAAGTATTCTGGACATCCTAGCATAGGATAAGTCCGGAGAAGAGGAATGAGATCCTTGTAAGAGTTACTGGAATAAATCGGAATAGAGTGAGTAATGGAGACCCAGAATAGAATATCTTATACACATGATCTATAGTGATAGTGGTAATATGATACCTTTAGAACAATAAACGCATGTAACACATGCTTGTAGTGTGATCCTCTAGGGGACGGGATCAGGATCAATTGTATAGGGTCTGGGTCTTATAGATAACACCGCTTAGGAGAGGTAAAGATAACATAATTATATTTTGTTCACATGGGTATACATGTATGTATTTAAATGGTAATTACCAGGAGTAAGATAGTAGACCGTCAGCTGAGGAGTTAAATATAATCACTGCTAGGCTGTAATGAGAATGTATAGAGTCAATTGGCTCACAATAGAGTATATGTGTATCCACTTATGGCTAAGGATATTTACCATAATGTGCAGGAAAGACTTGCCAGCTATGGTGCTTGTCAGCATAAGAGATAGGCAGTAACTGTAGAGCACATTAATACAGGGTAAATGGTGTGGAAATGCCGGTGGTATAACTTATCTTAGGTGGTGGGAGCTCACATCCGTGTTGGTAGCCGGTAGTCAGGTCCAGAGCATTGGTGGCTCAATGTAGAAGCTGGCACATCTGTGCCTGAGCGTGTGGGGACTGTGGTGAACTCACAGCAGCGCTATAAGAAGCGCTTGCTGATCGCATTGCCGGATGTGACGTCACACGCCGGCGCATGCGCAGAAGGGATTGATAGTGACGTGAGACGCCCACTGAGCATAGAATCGGTAGTGGCCAGTCAGCGCTTGCGCAGTGAGTGCTAGAGGATGTGCGCTTGCGCGGTGAGTGCTAGAGGATGTGGCACTCACTGGGGTAAAGGCACTGTAAGTTGGTGAAAGCTCTAGCTGTTCCTGTCAGTGAAAATTGTGGCGGTCAAAATAAATGTAGTGACAAAACGGGGAATGAGTAAAATGGGGGAAAAAAGAACATGATAGCGGTGTAAAGGAACAAAAACAATGGGTAATAATGATACAATTGAATGGACAGTAAAATAAATACAAGATGCAAGTGGACAGGTAGTAGGGAAATCATAAAATTAACAAAAAAGGATAAAAATAACAAAAAAGGAGGAACATAAATAATGGATAATCATGGTATAATTGAATGATCGGTAATAAAAATGCAAGTAAATAGATGGTGAAAGAAATCATAAAATTAACATTAATGGTAAAAGTCCAAACAAAAATAAATAGGAAAATCATAAACATAAAATAAAACATAAAAATAATGGTAGGAGTCCAAACGAAGATGATAAATAAATAGTAATGAGGGGCATGATACGGGAGTATGGGTCTTACCATCTCAACTGTAGTGTAAGGCCAAACTTATGAGCACCTACGGATTGTTCTAGGGGGAGAGAAGGAAATTAGGTTAGCCAGTCCATCTCCCTGTTAAGACCTTTGGGGTACAATGTATCTAGGGTGTATATCCAGTATGTCTCACGTTGTTTGAGTAATTTAATGTGGTTACCACCTCGTCTGGGTCTGGGGACGCTTTCTATGACTTGGAACCTAAGTTGGGCTACGTTGTGTTTAGCCTCCTTAAAATGGGCTGGCAGAGGTAGCCAAGTTTTTTCGCACCGGATAGTCGATTTATGACTAGAAATCCGGTCCCTAACGGCCTGAGTGGTCTCACCAACATATAGCAGGCCGCAGGGACATTTGATAATGTACACAACGTATCGAGATTCACATGTGAAAAAGTCCCTGATGGGGAAGGATTTCCCAGTACGGGGGTGTACCACTTCGTTGCCTTTAATGATGTTCGAACAACTCATGCAGTTCAGGCAAGGGAATGTACCTGTTCTTTTTTGTCCAGTTAGGGTACTAGTGGTAGATTGTCTAAAGGGTCCCAGGTCAGCTCTAACTACCTTGTCCCGGATATTGTTGGCTCGTCTTGTGCACATGAGTGGTGGGTCACTGAGAGTTTGAATGGCAGGATAAGCCCTGGTGAGGAGTGGCCAGTGTTTCCTAATAAGATTGTGTATTCTGCGCATGGATGGATGATGGTTATGTACAAATGGGATGCGTGGATTTCTATGGACACTGATAGCGGTGTCAGTGGTATATACTTCATCTATCGCTCTCCTGGATTCCACACTGAGGAGGTCAGTGGGGTAATTGCGCACCTTGAATTTATTGGCCATATCCTGGATTCTGGTCACCTTAAGCTGCGGATCGGATACAATTCTGGAAACCCTTTTGAATTGTGATCTAGGCAAACTGTTCTTCATTGGTTTTGGGTGACAGCTATTGTATAGGAGTAAACTGTTACAGTCAGTGGGTTTGGTGTAGATATCAGTGCTCAAGCAGCCCTCCATATTTTTGATGACACGGGTATCAAGGAATGTGACATTACTGATGTCATGTGTTATGGTAAAGGTAAGTTCTGGTGTGATGCTATTGATTTTGTTGAAGAATTCAAGAAGACTTGATTCGCTGCCCGTCCAGATACAGAAGATGTCATCTATGTATCTGACCCACATAATGGCATGTTGAGTGAATGTGGGATTGGGGTAGATATGTTCTTGTTCGAAACGATCCATGTAGATATTTGCGTAAGCTGGCGCTACGTTCGACCCCATGGCGGTTCCACAGGTCTGTACATAAAATTCGTCGCCGAACATGAAGTAGTTCTCCCTAAGGACCAGGTTGAGTAGGTCTATACACAGTTGGTTGATATCTCTATCTATGTTGGCTTCCTGCAGGCTGAGGGACACCGCTCGAATGCCTTTCTCATGTGTGATGGACGTGTACAAGCTGTTTACGTCCATTGTGCATAAAATGCTGTCGGGAGGGATGTTATTAATGGCACGTATTTTCGTGAGAAAATCACTTGTATCCAAAATAAATGATTTGGTTGCATGGGCATGTGGTGTTAGAAGTTTGTCAAGGAAAATAGATAGAGGATTCAAGATTGAGTCTGTGGATGCTACAATCGGGCGTCCCGGTGGTTTGTGGAGATTTTTATGTATCTTAGGGAGAATGTATAAAATAGGGGTGACAGGATGGTGGTTAGTCAAGAACGTTTTAGTTTTGTTATCAATGGTACCCCGTTCCAGGTAGTTGTCTAAAACTAGGTTGATTTTATGGCGTATGGAGCTGGTTGGGTCCCTGTCGACTTTCTTATAGGTTGTGGTGTCACTGAGTTGTCTCGTGATTTCAGAAATGTAGTAGCTTCTGTTCATGACTACAGTGGCCCCACCTTTGTCCGCAGGTTTAATAACAATATTTTTATTGTTTTTAAGTGAGTCTAAGGCCTGTTTCTCAAGGGGGTTAAGGTTGTGGCGGACAGGGAGGAGACCAAGTTGTTGATCATGTAAGGTTTGCCTAATGTCCCTGTCTAGTAGTTCGACAAAGGTCTCAACTGCATGGTTAGTTTTAGGCGGCATGAAACTGCTGGGATTACGTAGCCCAAGCTTGTCAATTGAGATATTTGGTCCACTGTTGCTGTCAGGTATAGTGCCGGCAGAGTTGAGATTGGAAGTGGTGTTCCCTGCAAAGTGTACTTTGAGTCTGATGTTTCGGTAGAAACGGTGGAGGTCTTTCTCTAGTTGGAAGGAATCCCACTTAGGGGTGGGACAAAATGACAGACCCATATTTAGAACCTTAAATTCGAGAGGGGAGAGGGAATAATCGGAAATGTTAACGACTAAGTTTGGACTCCTACCTGGGATCTGAGGATCATCTGGCGGTCCGCTTCTTTTCTTCCTTGACCTCCTTGTTGTCGTGTAGTTTGTCCTAAAAAAGCCGGTCTTGTGTTTGGGGCACCGCCAGTTTCGCTGCCAGAGCCTGCGGAGGAACCCCCTGCAGGTGAGGAGCCCCCGGATTGTAGTAGCCCCCTTGTTGGCGGGCGGAATCTTGGGCGTTGTCTCCGAGCTGGTGGGTCCTCCCATCTGTAGACCTTGTTGGATAAATAGTCCTCGGTGTCTCTCTGGAACTTGGCCCGTTTTCTTTCCTCCAATGTTTTTTGATGGGTCACTAGAATGGAATCAACTTTATTCTTGAGGGTTGTGTACTCAGAGGGGCTCAAAGTAGCTGTCAGTTGTGATTCAATAGTTAGAATTTTCTCTTCTGTCTCCTTGATGGCTTCCTGGAGGTGTTCTATGGTGAGTAGAATAAGATCAAGGGAGCACTTGTTGAGAATTTTCTGGAAAGTCTCACAATATTTTTCGTTGTCGGCGAACAGTGTAGGGCGTAGATGGCTGCGTAGGCCCCGAGGGATTTTTCCTTGCCTGTGATATTCCCCCAGAGTGGCACAATGTAGGTCGTAGGAAATAAGTTTTTTCTTTTCCTTTTCCCAGTCCCGCGTCTTCACGTCTTTGCTGGGAATGTGTAGAAAATCGGTTTTACTTCTTATTCTTGACAAGATCGTAGAACCAGAGGCTTCGTCATATGCATATGTGGCGGTTGACATGGGTACGGACGGTGCACAAACCAAAAATAGGACAGTAGTTAGATAGCGAGGGTTTGGCACACGGGTGAATGGTGGTGCAAATGAACGGGATCAGAGACCCCTAAATAGTAGAGTTCATAAACACTGCACTCGTAAGAAAAGTTTGATGCTTAAAGTGGATATTTATTGAACGTATAGGCGAAAGCGATAAGTAATTTTTGACGTTTCGGCCTCCACTGGGCCTTGATCACAAAATCGCTGTGAAAGACAGAGAGTGAACATTATAGTACAAGACAAGAATATACAGGAAATATTTACAAATATTTACATATATTTACATTATAGGATAATACGTAACCATGTCATGGTATATGGATTGTAATTTAAATAGCATTTGGTTCAGTAGGTTGCAAGACATAGGAGGGGGCTAGGTAAGGAGAAGAATTCTACATTGAGATATCAGAACCCAGGAAAAATGCAAACAATTATTCGTTGAACACCTACCCTTATTGTGTTGATATAAAGGGAAGTATTCTGGACATCCTAGCATAGGATAAGTCCGGAGAAGAGGAATGAGATCCTTGTAAGAGTTACTGGAATAAATCGGAATAGAGTGAGTAATGGAGACCCAGAATAGAATATCTTATACACATGATCTATAGTGATAGTGGTAATATGATACCTTTAGAGCAATAAACGCATGTAACACATGCTTGTAGTGTGATCCTCTAGGGGACGGGATCAGGATCAATTGTATAGGGTCTGGGTCTTATAGATAACACCGCTTAGGAGAGGTAAAGATAACATAATTATATTTTGTTCACATGGGTATACATGTATGTATTTAAATGGTAATTACCAGGAGTAAGATAGTAGACCGTCAGCTGAGGAGTTAAATATAATCACTGCTAGGCTGTAATGAGAATGTATAGAGTCAATTGGCTCACAATAGAGTATATGTGTATCCACTTATGGCTAAGGATATTTACCATAATGTGCAGGAAAGACTTGCCAGCTATGGTGCTTGTCAGCATAAGAGATAGGCAGTAACTGTAGAGCATATTAATACAGGGTAAATGGTGTGGAAATGCCGGTGGTATAACTTATCTTAGGTGGTGGGAGCTCACATCCGTGTTGGTAGCCGGTAGTCAGGTCCAGAGCATTGGTGGCTCAATGTAGAAGCTGGCACATCTGTGCCTGAGCGTGTGGGGACTGTGGTGAACTCACAGCAGCGCTATAAGAAGCGCTTGCTGATCGCATTGCCGGATGTGACGTCACACGCCGGCGCATGCGCAGAAGGGATGTATAGTGACGTGAGACGCCCACTGAGCATAGAATCGGTAGTGGCCAGTCAGCGCTTGCGCAGTGAGTGCTAGAGGATGTGCGCTTGCGCGGTGAGTGCTAGAGGATGTGGCACTCACTGGGGTAAAGGCACTGTAAGTTGGTGAAAGCTCTAGCTGTTCCTGTCAGTGAAAATCGTGGCGGTCAAAATAAATGTAGTGACAAAACGGGGAATGAGTAAAATGGGGGAAAAAAGAACATGATAGCGGTGTAAAGGAACAAAAACAATGGATAATAATGATACAGTTGAATGGACAGTAAAATAAATACAAGATGCAAGTGGACAGGTAGTAGGGAAATCATAAAATTAACAAAAAAGGATAAAAATAACAAAAAGGAAGAACATAAATAATGGATAATCATGGTATAATTGAATGATCGGTAAAATGCAAGTAAATAGATGGTGAAAGAAATCATAAAATTAACATTAATGGTAAAAGTCCAAACAAAAATAAATAGGAAAATCATAAACATAAAATAAAACATAAAAATAATGGTAGGAGTCCAAACGAAGATGATAAATAAATAGTAATGAGGGGCATGATACGGGAGTATGGGTCTTACCATCTCAACTGTAGTGTAAGGCCAAACTTATGAGCACCTACGGATTGTTCTAGGGGGAGAGAAGGAAATTAGGTTAGCCAGTCCATCTCCCTGTTAAGACCTTTGGGGTACAATGTATCTAGGGTGTATATCCAGTATGTCTCACGTTGTTTGAGTAATTTAATGTGGTTACCACCTCGTCTGGGTCTGGGGACGCTTTCTATGACTTGGAACCTAAGTTGGGCTACGTTGTGTTTAGCCTCCTTAAAATGGGCTGGCAGAGGTAGCCAAGTTTTTTCGCACCGGATAGTCGATTTATGACTAGAAATCCGGTCCCTAACGGCCTGAGTGGTCTCACCAACATATAGCAGGCCGCAGGGACATTTGATAATGTACACAACGTATCGAGATTCACATGTGAAAAAGTCCCTGATGGGGAAGGATTTCCCAGTACGGGGGTGTACCACTTCGTTGCCTTTAATGATGTTCGAACAACTCATGCAGTTCAGGCAAGGGAATGTACCTGTTCTTTTTTGTCCAGTTAGGGTACTAGTGGTAGATTGTCTAAAGGGTCCCAGGTCAGCTCTAACTACCTTGTCCCGGATATTGTTGGCTCGTCTTGTGCACATGAGTGGTGGGTCACTGAGAGTTTGAATGGCAGGATAAGCCCTGGTGAGGAGTGGCCAGTGTTTCCTAATAAGATTGTGTATTCTGCGCATGGATGGATGATGGTTATGTACAAATGGGATGCGTGGATTTCTATGGACACTGATAGCGGTGTCAGTGGTATATACTTCATCTATCGCTCTCCTGGATTCCACACTGAGGAGGTCAGTGGGGTAATTGCGCACCTTGAATTTATTGGCCATATCCTGGATTCTGGTCACCTTAAGCTGCGGATCGGATACAATTCTGGAAACCCTTTTGAATTGTGATCTAGGCAAACTGTTCTTCATTGGTTTTGGGTGACAATTATTAACCTGGCTTAAACTCACCTTTCAATAGTAAGGTGGCTTTAAACCCATTATTAACCAATTCGCCACCCCTACAGGCAATGGGAATAGACCCGCAAAGTGCCAGAAAGGGCGAATCTAATTATAGATTTGCATTTTCTGGGGTGGCTGGGGGCAGATGTTAGTAGCCAGGGGGGGCACAAAATAAATGCACCCTCCCTAGGCTATATTATCTGCCCCCACTCGCTGGCTTTGTCTGTCTGGTTGAGAAAATAGGGCGGGAGCCCACGCATTTTTCGTCAACGAATTTACACCTTTAATTAACCCCTACAGGTGTGAAATTTTGCACACATACTCTCATGTAATTGTTAGTGAAAACCAGATATCAAACTACATGAAATGACATGGTTAACTGTATGTAAACCATGTGTCATTTCATGTCGGGTCTGTAATTTCACAAAAGCCGGCAATTGAATTAGCGGCTATTATACTATGTAGAAGTGTATGACCTATATATATATATATATATATATATATATATATATATATAAATATATCACAATGACATGTATACATGTATATATATATATATATATATATATGTGTATTTTATGTGTGTATATGTATTCTTTCCATTCTTTATTAAAGCTGCCAGTGTGATTTTACAGTATTGCCGGGGATGAATTAGAGGCTATTATACTATGTAGAAGTGTGTGACCTATATATATATATATGTCACAATGACATGTATATATATATGTATTTTATGTGTGTACATGTATTCTTTCCATTCTTTATTAAAGCTGTCAGTGTGATTTTACACTATAGCTGGGGATGAATTAGCGGCTATTATACTATGTAGAAGTATATGACCTATATATATCTATAATATATATATCTATATATATATATATATAGATAATATATATATATTTATATAATTATTTGCTTTTTGTGTACATTTTTTTTTGACAATGTGATTTGTACATGAATCTTTACATAGAGATAACA
>JARQOD010006010.1:0-45077 GCA_033576555.1 Oophaga sylvatica | reverse complement strand
GATGACTTTTTCTTGGCCATTCTGCTTCTGACTGAGAACTGCTCCCAACCCTTCATTACTGGCGTCGGTGTACAACAGGAACGGTTGGCTGTAATCAGGATAGGTTAAGATCTCATCACCTGTAAGGATCTCTTTCATCTTTTGGAATGCTTCAGCCTGTTCCTTACCCCAATTAAAGGGAGGTTTTCTGCTCTTTAGGGATTGTCCTACTAGGAGGTCCTGTAAAGGAGCTGCCTTCTTCGTGTATCTTTCCGAATCTCCTGTAGTAACCCGTTAGTCCCAGGAACTGTCGCACTTCCTTAAGGTTCTTCGGCTCCGGCCACTTCTGGATGGCAGTGACTTTCTCTGGTCCGGCGCTACTCCTTCCGAACTGACGATGTGCCCAAGTATTGTACCTTCTGTTTGAGTAGATGGCATTTTGAGGGTTTTAATTTCATCCGTACCTGGACAGGGACTCGAATACTTCTGCCAGATGCTTCAGATGATCCTCATAAGTCTTGGAATACACGATGACGTCGTCTAGGTATAGCAGCACGGTTTCAAAATTGAGATGTCCAGGCAGTTCTCCATCACTCTCTGAAATGTTCCTGGGCACTACTGAGCCCAAACGGCATTCTGTCGAACTCACAGAGCCCCATTGGGGTGGTGAAAGCCGTTTTCTCACGATCCTCCTCAGCCACAGCCACTTGCCAGTAACCACTAGTCAGATCAAGGGTAGAAAAGTAGTTAGCCGTTTTCAGAGCAGCTAATGATTCCTCTATGCGTGGTAACGGGTATGCATCCTTGTGTGTTATGCGGTTCACTGCCTGTAATCCACACACATTCTCATAACTACATCTTTCTTTTTAACCAGAACTAGAGGGGCTGCCCAGGGGCTACAACTATCCCTTATCACCCCGGCCTTCTCATATCATGCAACATTTCTTTAGCCCTCTGATAATGGGCTGGGGGTATAGGCCTATACCGCTCCTTGATGGGAGGATGACTGCCTGTAGGGATATGATGTTGGACTCCCTTATTACCCCAAAATCAAGTGGGTGCTTGCTAAACACTTGGGCATACTCTTGCACCACCCGTAATACCCCTTGCTTCTGGTGAGCGGGAGTGGTGTCCTTCCCAACATGGAGTTTCTGACCCATTCCGCCACCTGAGTTGCTGGGTCATTGTCCTCCGCTATTTGACAGGAGTCAAGGACCAGCCGGGAGAATAGAATTATTGTCGACAGCATGTAGTTTAGCAATGGTTGCATAACGGGGTAAGTTTACCTCATCATCTCCCAATTGAGAAGCCGTACCGGTACTCTTCCATTCACCACTTCTACTACTCCCCTAGCAGTCATAAGTGTAGGTCTATGTTCTGAATGGTGGGGTTCTACTACAGCTTGGTAATTCTGTCCTCTCAGACCTATGGCTGCCCTGCACCAGATAATCATTTCACTCATTGGGGGTATCACAATAGGATCCGAGTCAGTGACCCGTACATTACCAATTTCGCCGTCTGTAAGCTTCGCTTGCTGCTGACACACCAGGGCCCGGATCTCTCTTTGGATTACTCCTTTCTGCCTTGGTCGGGGCAATCTCAGCGAGCTGTTGGAGCAAGAACACAACTTCTCCCAAACAATTACCGATAATGTAGTGCCCAAAATTATATTTAAACCGTTCTCTTCATTTGCAGTCTTTACTACCAGAAGCCCCTGGTCTTTCAACTCCTCTTGCCCACCTTTACATCTACACATTTTGTCCCGAGTATTCTACAGGAAGACCATTAGAAGCATATATGGTAAAGTCAGGGCTCGGGGGTTTAAGACTGTCCATTGACCAGTACTTAGTATATAGGGCATCAGTTTTTAGGGTCACTTGGACCCAGTGTCTATCATCATGCCGGAACTGCAATACCATCTAAGATGATGGACAGGTAGGGTCGCCCACCCACATACCTGCGGTTCCAGTCTAAGGGGCCTGACGGTATTCTCCTGGGTGTTGGCCCTTGGACCCAGGTTCTGCCCGTTTAAAGGACACTGTGGAGACATATGACCTTTCCGGTTTGCATCGATAACAGATGATCTCTCGACGAGGAGGGTGTTGATCAGAGGTCGCTCCTGGGGTGGCGTTGTCCTCCTCCGGGGGGGCGACGTCTTCTTTCTTCTCCGGTGCATCCACGGGACGTCTTCTGGCAGTCAGCTAACAAGATCTTCCTTCCTCCTCTTTCCGCAGCTGCAGGCACTCATTACAGCAGCCAGATTTTTAGTCAGCTGGCGCACCTCTGAGCGCAGACAATCCAATTCACTGGGAGGTGTCACCTGCGTTTTGGTTTCGGCCACTAACGGGGAACAGGGGGTTACTGCCGGTTCCAGAGTGACTTCACCCTGATGATGTTGGGTTGCCACCTCAGGTTTGCCCAGGGGCCGCACCCCTTTATTGCCATGTCTTTTAGGGCATCAAAGGTAGCATCCGGATGATCTAAGGACCACCAGTTTACAGTTCTGCGTTCCTCTTGGGATCTCAATCCCTGGATAAATTGTTCTTTCAGCATTTTATTCTCATCGATAGCATTTAAATTATTAATCTGCTTAAGAGCTCTCAGGGCTCCTTGTAGTCGGCAAGCGTATGTCCCGGATGCTGTCACCTGGCTGTTGTGACAGTGATAGAAGGCCATCCGGAGATCCGTTTCTGTGCGGTCTTCAAATATGGCATGCAGCTTAAGGAAGATCGCAGGTACCGACTCCTGATCAACGGTATCCCAAGTCTCCACTTCCCTCTCAGCAGCGCCAGTTAGCTGCCCTATTAGCACAGCAGCTTTTTGTCTCTCAGGCATGGAGTACATTTCTAGGATGCTGCATAACTTCGCTTGAAGCCATGCTAATGTGCCTGGCTCACCGCTGTACTGAGGAAGCCATTTCGCCCCAGGCATATATGGGAGCGTTAGTGGCATGATCGGGACTACCGGACTGGGTGCTGGACTTGCACCCCCATCTGGCGCTACAATACCAGGCGGTGCGGGATTGGGGCCTCGGCCAGGGCCGCACTGTCAGCCGGTTGTTGTGACATCTTAGCGCCCCCTTGGTTAAACGGAGCCTACCGGTTTCAGATGCTGCTACTTCACAGGCACAGCAGTGGGAACAGGACCTTCGTCGCAGGCGCTCTGATGTCAGAGCATTCACTTCCTGTTGCAGGACCTGCCGCTGAGTCAGAGCCGGGGGCGTGTCCAAGACTTTGCGCGCTCTTTCAGGTACGCCCACCTTCTTCTCCAGCGCCTTAGGGCGCGAATCTGGTGGCAAATATGGCGGTATTTGGCGCCAAACAATAGCAACAGTCTTTTTCATCAAAACACTCCACAGGCACACAGGGCTCGCAATGCTGCAAGTTTCGTATCCTGTTCGTGACGCCAAAGTTTTGTGTCGACCCCGCCACCACAATTGTGGATTACCAGGGCAATGGGGTACTCAGAGCCGAGCCCATGGAAGTCTATGGGGTTTGTCACAGGTAGCGGTGGCTCGGTCTGTGGCCCTGGCGGTCTGGCGTATGTTTGGGGGGAATATTTACAGGGGATTTGATTTATATACAGTTCGTGACGCCACCTGTAGTCTCTGGTAATTTGCACAGCGCTGCTGTAGATCTCTGAGGGGATGGTGAGGCAGCTAGATGTCGGGTCCCCTACAGGTGGGACTCTTCCCTCAGGTCGATGGTTATGGTGGGGTTGTGCAGGCATGCAATTAAATAACTCAGTCTCACACCGTCAGCGTCTTTCCATACCTTTTACTTGTAAGATGGTAAGGCAGGTCCCAGGGAGGCTGATGGGGTTGATGGAGGATGAGTTTTGAGGCAACGGCTGAGCAAGGCAGGGGCCTCCTTTACTTTCCAATGATGATGAGTCCAACCAGCATAAAGCGTAGTTCACTCCTGAGACTTCAGCTATTTCGAAGCTGTACTGCCCGGTCAGTTTTGTGGTGGAGCCTTCCAGTGATGAAACTAGGTTCTTCTATGCTTGGCCTAGCTCAAAGTTCCTATTCCACCTGACCCCTGTTACGTACTGACACTTCAAGGGCTGCTTTCTGTTACCTAAGGTCCAGTAAGCCTCTGGTTCTTTTACCACTATGCGTGAAGCTATAGTGATGCTTCGGTCCCAGTGACCGGTGACAATGTGCAGGATACTTCAATCCTAAAGCACTTCTGATTTCCTTCCACTGTGCCTTTCGACTTGCTCCAACTCTCAATCTCAGCACTGACTAGGCTAAGGTGAACTGGCTCACCTGTACTAGCCTCCACTACTGTACTGTCTCGCTGAATCGACAGGAATCTTGGTGCTCCAGACAGGCACTCCTTCTCTCTCCCTTCACCTCAGGAGACACCAGACTCTCCTGTGCTAAAAACCACACCCTCTACACCCCTGCTGGGTGTGTCCGAAGTATATGTGATGTCATGTAGAGCCCTTAACCGTTACCTCTCCACTCATCCTCCTGGTATTGTGTACCTTAAATACCAGGGCTACACACCACGCCCTCCAGATTAGGTATTCTTGACCTATCCTAAGGATAGGCCATCAATATAAAAGTCCTGGACATTCCCTGCATCTTTTAAAGAGAACATATCATTAAAAAATGGTAATGACCCACATTCATAGTATTAATCTACAGGTGAACACCGTTCTAAACAATATTCTGCTGTCTAACAGCCCAAGCAGACGTCCGTGGATCTTTGTCCGATCTTGAATTGCAAAGCACAGACTGGCCATGGGTCTTCCGATCGGAGCATGACAGCTTCATATATTTCTAAGAGGCTCTCACGCTCAGGTCAGGAGACCCTTGACCACTCAGTGCACAGTGGTCTGGTATCAGACCAAGATCTACGGACGTCTGCATGAACTTTTTACTGAATGTTTGGCTGCTGGAAGAAAATGAAGCTCTATTCTCCCTGCAGCTGCACACTTCCAGTCAAGTGGGCGATACCTGGGATGTGAACAGTCCGCGCTCTCTACACAGTGATCTGCAACATGTGTGTTGAACAAAAAAGGAGGAGAAAGAGTATGTTTTTAAAATACATACAAAATTTTATTAGCAAAATTGGACAAACAGTAACACAACATATAAAAAGTGCAGATAAGAACACGCAATAGTGATACCCAACAGTATATAAATTTATAGTCATCAGCTAGATACATAATTATGTAAAAAGGTAAGATATGCAATATAGTTGTAAACCATTGCGGAAGAGTGCCTCTAATTGTTAGCCACATGCCCACATTAGTAAGGGGTTTATAGTATATGTGGATCAATGGTATAAAAAGAGACATACTCAAATAGTCAGCCTCTAAAGAGGTTAAACATTATTGTAACTTAAGTCACTAAATAGTAGAAAGGGTAAGGTTTCTCCTTGTGGAGAGTGACATACCAGCTCTGGCGTGTCGAGGTAAGGAGGCTTATTCGCCGTGCAATGCTCCTCTGGGAAATTTTAATATGCAAATTGCCTCTTCAAACAAAGAGATTCTGATTTGGCTTTTATCCTAAGTCATATTACAAGACTCGTTAAAGGGTTGATTGTGACTTGTAGGATCGCTACTTCCAATAGGTGGCGCTATAGAGTACAAGTCCTCTTTGTTTGAAGACTCAATTTGCATATTAAAATTTCCCAGAGGAGCATTGCACGGCGAATAAGCCTCCTAAGAAAAGACAAGACATATATCTCGATATATTTAGTTTCATCCTATTTTTTCTTGTAACTGGATGTCGTGGTAGTGCCAGCATTTTTTCATTTGGTCCTTGTGATAGGATCCAATAGGTTTTGTGAATGTGAACTATCCTTACAGCTGTATCTCTAGGAACATTCAGTGCCTTTGCATAATTTTGCCTCCTTTTAATTTGTTTGTGCAAGATAATAATCTTAGCTTTTTGGAACACTCGGACAAGCCATCAATGTTCGTTAACTGGAAGTCATTGTCCAAAAGGAATGGGCTAAGATTCCTTAGGACATAGCCAGAAATAGGTGTCTGGCTATGCACGGAGCAGGTCATAATAGCCAGAGGTGCACTACTAAGCACTAAAGACGCTTGTCATGAAGGGAGTGAATAATTCTGAAACTGCAATAGTTAAGAAATTGGCATTTTGTGAGGAATTTGGAGAAACGACTTTTTATGTTATTTGTATTGAGATATTTACATTGTTACTGTTTTATTAATTTATTGTAAACATAGGAAAGTTTGTACATTTTGCCAATAAACCAAATTTGCATTTGGGGTTTGAATAATTTCAATTGCTACTTTCTATCATCACAATTTTATCAAAGAAGACGGATGCAGTCATAAACCTGTCACAGCATAAGTTCAAAAATTATCTAAACTTTGGCCCATATTTATTAAAAGTGACCCAATTTTAGACAAATTTCATTGTAAAGTGAAGGCTAATATTTTGACACATGTTGTAACACATGTATGCTAAATCTTCCACACTGGCTAAACGGGCTTCACTGTCCTAAGTCAGGGTATAGCAGAATTATTTTTTTTTCCCCATTGGCAACTATTTTTTT
This sequence comes from Oophaga sylvatica, assembly GCA_033576555.1. Taxonomy (NCBI): domain Eukaryota; kingdom Metazoa; phylum Chordata; class Amphibia; order Anura; family Dendrobatidae; genus Oophaga; species Oophaga sylvatica. Next base: position 38,559 of record JARQOD010006010.1, on the reverse strand, counting down.
TTTCATTTTTTATATGCATATTTTATAAATATGTCTAAATCCTGGCTTTTAAAACTGATGTGAATGTGGCAAACAATTTCTAAAACTTGGCTCAAACAATTAAAAACTAAGATGCTATTGTAGAGTAAATTGCACCCAAATCAGATTCATAAATATTAGTAAATGTGTACTTTAAGTTTATTGACTACCTTTTCTCAGGGGAAAACAGTAACTAATTTGTAAAAGGACACACCTCTTCCATTCGCTTTTTCTCTCCATGGATGTGCATCTGGTTGCCTGGGCATCCTGGGGTCATGGCAAAGAAAATTCAGTGGGAATGCTGCCTTGCCGGAAGTTCGTGTGCTACAAAGGGGATTTTATAGGACTTTCCTTTTCCCAAAAGTCTTTATGACAGTCCGGGAGAGTCGTAAAGTTAGATTTATATATATAATTTTCCATTATAGATATCTAAACATTACTAGAACTTAGTCAAGGTCACATATTATTTATCTTAGGATGTTACCTCAACTGTGGGCTGAAACTAATATCTGCGCACCACCAGATAAACTGTATGAGCAAGACTGTTATATGGCTACATAAACAGTTGGAGAAAAGTGAACCGGGCTTTCCTATGTCAATAATATCCTATTAATATACAGCAATAGAAGTTATTAGGGCTTTGAAGATGACCAATAACTTGCTGACTATGATTCTCGTGAACTAACTAGTCAACTCAACACGGTTTACGAGGACTAATTTTGCTACTGATGAGTATTGTTACTTATAGACTTGGAAAATTTATGGTGCACATCAAAATCCTCCTGAGAATATTTAATACAGCAAAGTGGACAATTATGGGATGCAGGCAACAGAAAGAACAAACAGGTTACGCACAGATACCTGAACACATAACTCATCAAATATGAAGTTCAGAAAGCAAAATTCCACCCTCTCCTGGTGAAAGCTGTTTCACCCTGCATACAGGAAACAGGTAAACATTCGAGAGGGTCTCATATACGTACTGCCCCAATGCAGCAAATAACAGCACCGTAACACCAAATAACATCAATATTCTGTAACCTGCTGCCACATATTGTTTTCGGCATGTGTTCCTACCTACCTATCGTTTCTTGTTGCATCCCTTTTGGAAAGGATTCAGTAATATGAGTTGAAAAGATTGGCAAAAGTTAATTAGTGTTGTACAAAATGTATGGTAAAATAAAAAGTAACAAAGGCAATGTTTTGTAAAAACAAAAAAATAAAATACCATGGCTAAGAATGTGAAAGCCGCGAGAAGCAGAAGAAGCACCACCAATGATACCAGTTGTCCAGTAAGCAGTATTACCAAACACGGGCTACAATTGGCCTTTTTCAGCTCTAGCAAACATATTATTGGGGAGAAAGTGAAGGACGATATTGAATATTTGGGACATCGCGTGTCTCAGGTAGAGCAGGAAGATGTTACCTCTGACAGCAACACTGTCAGTTTGAGTCTGTGTTCTGCACAGAACAATCTGCCTGACCAAAAATGGCAAAGAGGGATAAAGTTTTAATGTAAAAAAAAGCATGAAATATCAGTGTGTGCTTTGTTACTAAAGTGGTTATCATTTTAGACCGGACAACCCTTTCAAATTAGCTGTTGGTTACTACCAGGTTACCCTCTGTTTCTATGGTGGGGTCACATTTGTGTTTGTGTTAAAGAGCTTAAAAGGGGTTGGATACAGTCCTAGGAGACTTCAGAGTGATTCACACATCTTTTCAGGGCAATCAAAAATTTTGCTGTATTGTGATTTAGGGCAAATCAATTCACTGCAAATCAAATATTTAGGGAAAATTCATCGAAACTGGCAAATTTGAACTTCACATTATTTGGTCATGTCTATAACTAAATAATACTACCATACAGTAATTAAATATCACCAACATACCATGACTGAATAAAACTACTATATAGTAAATGAGTAATTCTACTATGTAGTAATAAATAACATCACAATACCATGACCGCAGTGCTGCCACTAGGAATTTCGGGGCCCCACACTGTCAAAATTTTTGGGGCCCCCTTGAGACTCCGCCCAGTCTCCACCCCTCAAACTGTCCACAGCCCCACCACTCTCTCTTGGAAAAACTCCACTTGTCACCAATACACACATAACAGTTCCCATCACCAGATCACACATATAGCCAGTAGCTTTTGTTTTGGCCAAAAGATTTTTTAAGCCGCCACCATGACAAGGATTGACTCTATCCTATTAATCATTTGTTAAAATATCCAATACAATTTTGGTATATTTTTATTTATTTTTCAATTTTTAAAATTACCAAAAATACTACATACAAGGAGCAAATACCGCCACACCATGTCCAGAACACATATTACCACCACATAGTGACCTATAATACCACATACAAGAAACAAATACCATCACAACATGTCCAGACCACATATTACCACCACCTAGTGACTGAATACTACAATACTGATCATTAATAAAAAAAACACAATACTAATATCACCATATGTGCCATTATACACAGGAGATCTGTACTGTGTCTGTGTACAGGTAATACAGTGATCACCAGTGACATTGTACACAGGAGCTCTGTATACAGTATCAGTGTACAGGTAATACAGTGATCACCAGTGAAATTGTACACAGGAGCTCTGTATACAGTATCAGTGTACAGGTAATACAGTGATCAAAAGTGACATTATACACACGAGCGCCGTATATATTGTACACGTTACACAGTGATCAGTGACATTATACACAGGAGCTCCGTATATAGTGTCAGTGTAAAGGTAATACAGTGATCACTGGTGACATTGTACACAGGACAGCTGTATATAGTATACAGTGTATAGTGTCAGTGACTCACCAGTGACGTCTCTAGGTGAAGTCCTTCATCTTTGCTTTTCATCTTCATCCAGCATAGACGCCATCACTTCTTTCAGCCTGGGCTCGTCTCAGCAGGAAATAACACAGTTATCTAGAGCACCGCTTGCAGAACACATTACTTAACTTTTTCCCAACTTCTACACTACATCAGATGAAGAAAACAAAGGCGACATAGTGTCACTCTGCACAGTAACAGGACAGCCCCCCATTTAAAACAGTATCCTTAAAAAATAAAATAAATAAATCACTGCAGTAATAATATCCCTTAATTAGCCCCTATGGTAATAATATCCCAAATCCTGGCCCCCGTGTGTCTCATTCCTGGCTCCAGCCATATGTTCTTCCATCCTGGCCACATATTTTCTCCCATCCTGTCCTCATGAATATCCATTATGCCCCCATGAGACGTCCCGTGATCCTGCCCCATCTGCCTCGTGATCCTGCTCCATCTGTCCCGTGATCCTGCCCATGATCCTGCCCCATCTGTCTCCATCCTGCCCCTTCATCCTGCCCCATCTGTCTCCATCCTGCCCCCTGTGTCTTCATCCTGCCATTATCTCTCCATTCTTCCCCTGTGTCTCCATTCTTCCTCCTTTGTCTCCATTAGAGTTGAGCGATACTTTCCGATATCCAAAAGTATCGGAATCGGAATGGTATCGCCGATACCCAAAAAATATCGGCGATACCCGATACCGATACCGGAAGTCCAATGTAAGTCTATGGGAACAAAATATCGAAATTAAAAAAACCCCATTCTAGCCTTGTAGGTTAATTGTACATGAAGGAAAACAACAAAGAGTAATGTACAATGTATTGGGGGAGGTTGAGGAGACATTAAAGGCATAGATGTTTAACCCAATCCAATGGAATAGCATTAATTTTTTTTTTTAGGAAATACGTTCGGATTGACGAAGAAATTGACAATGTTGTTAACCTTTTTTCTATTTTGGCAAATATGTATGTTTCACAACTTCCATGCTCTTCACCTTTTTAACTTTTGACACACTTTCTCCTTCATAATCTTCAGCAGCATCATCTTTGTCATCAAATTATTCTTCATTTTCACCTTCTTTATCTTCTTCTAAAACTTCTTGCTTTTCATGTTTTTGTTAACATTACTCATATTGTTCTTTTTAAACTATTATTCTTCTTCATATTATAGTCCTTCATCTTCTTCATCATATTCTTATTTGTGACATAGATTCCTGTACTTGTAATCTGTAAAAGTATGATTTTTTCATCGTTCCGTTCTTGCTGCCACAAAAGATTTAAATTACAACAGTATTTGTCCGTGTTCAGTTTAGCCTGCAGCATCAGGCATTTACCAGGGGCACCACGAGGAGGAACGGACTCACCCCCATACACTGCTTAGTCTTCTTCTGCTTATAATTTAGAGCATATATTTTGCTCTTCATTTTGGTCTTATACTTCATGTTCTTCTGCCTTTAGATCTTCTGCTTATTGTTCTTGTGTCTCTTGTTCTGTATCTTGTATTTGTAGCACACAACCTTGTACCAGCTGATGTTACTGGGACACGGTTACTAAGCAGGAGGTACCTGTGCTCCAAAGCACTACCAAGGACCAGCAGACGTTGCTGGAACTCGGATACCGAGATGGAGGCACCTAGGCCAAAGGCACTGCGGAGAACCAGTTGACGGTACTGGAACCCGGACGGGTAGCAGAAGGTACAAGAGCCAATGCAAGTAACGAGGACCAGCTGACTGTGCTGGAACCCGGAGGGGCAGCAGAAGGAAAAGAGCCAATGGCACAACCGAGGACCAGCTGACGTTACTGGGACACGGTTACTAAGCAGGAGGTACCTGTGCTCCAAAGCACTACCAAGGACCAGCAGACGTTGCTGGAACTCGGATACCGAGATGGAGGCACCTAGGCCAAAGGCACTGCGGAGAACCAGTTGACGGTACTGGAACCCGGATGGGTAGCAGAAGGTACAAGAGCCAATGCAAGTAACGAGGACCAGCTGACTGTGCTGGAACCCGGAGGGGCAGCAGAAGGAAAAGAGCCAATGGCACAACGAGGACCAGCTGACGTTACTGGGACACGGTTACTAAGCAGGAGGTACCTGTGCTCCAAAGCACTACCAAGGACCAGCAGACGTTGCTGGAACTCGGATACCGAGATGGAGGCACCTAGGCCAAAGGCACTGCGGAGAACCAGTTGACGGTACTGGAACCCGGACGGGTAGCAGAAGGTACAAGAGCCAATGCAAGTAACGAGGACCAGCTGACTGTGCTGGAACCCGGAGGGGCAGCAGAAGGAAAAGAGCCAATGGCACAACCGAGGACCAGCTGACGTTACTGGGACACGGTTACTAAGCAGGAGGTACCTGTGCTCCAAAGCACTACCAAGGACAAGCAGACATTGCAGGAACTCGGATACCGAGATGGAGGCACCTAGGCCAAAGGCACTGTGGAGAACCAGCTGACGGTACTGGAACTCGGACGGGTACCATAAGGCACCCATGAAAATGTAAGTTGACAGGCCGCAAGCCGTCTGCAGTTACCAAATCACACAGTCCTACAGTGGGTGCTTGTCTTATTTTCACAACGGAAAGAGCCTTTATTTACATATCCCACAGCACACATAGGAATCACCTAAACTGCAGGCACCATAGAGTCGGATAACCGGAATGCAACATGACAGGACAACTTATTTGAGGCTAATTTACGTTGACACTGCCAGGAAACAGCTGTGGTGCTGTAACCAGGGTGGGCATGAGTCAGTACCCGTGCCAATTACTTCCGAGCAACAACTGGCGGTGTTGGAGCCCAGGGATGAGAGGAGGACAGGGTGGAGGCAGCATGACTTTTTGTCGTACACACAGCAGGGGAACAGCTGCCATTACTCAACCCCAGTAACACAGGAGCAAGTGTTGACTGTGCTAACAGCACTTACAGGCAACAACTGGCGGTGTTGGAGCCCAGGGTCCAATGCATCGACTTCAATTGTTTCCACCTCCTCTCAGGAACACAGCACTGTTGATCAACCATCTGTCTCTTCACCGCCTGCCAAATTGCCCAGTCAGTCAGAGAGTTCTGTACAGGAGCCAGCTGAGTCTCTGCTTCTGTTCTCAGAATCTGTTGGTTTGCAAACAGGGGCACAGCCAAGCAGCATTCTGGAATGTGAAGAAGAGGGAGTATGCAGTGATGCGCAACAGCTGTGTCTCTCTGAATCTGAAGAGGCGGGTGAGACAGTGCCGATGGTCAGCACACCGCAGAACGCATCTGATGATGATGAGACTCAGGTGCCAGTTTCTGTTGAGCATGGTGGTGGCCAGACCACCCAACAGCAGCAGGTGTTGGAAGAGGTTAGTGGAGATGATGAGGTCCAAGACCCAACATGGCGTGAGGAACAGGAAGGTGGTGGTAGCAGCTCTGAGGAAGCGATTGCCCCAACGGTACAAACAGGAGGGAGAGTTAGGCTGCATACTCTGTTGCCTGTAGCCTCCATTTTGGCACCTGTTCGGATTTCTCTTCCAAAAGTCTAAACGGACGCTCCCAGGACTTGCACTGCGTGGTCCTTTTTTCACACACTTGCAGATGATATTTGCTATGTCAAATGCAAGCTGTGTAATCAAAAAGTTAAAAGAGGTAAAGTGTCAGTAACCTCAATACCACAAATATGTGTAAACATGTGCGGAGAAAACACGTAGTTGAGTTACAAAGACACACTGAAGATGTACAGTCTATAGAGAATCACTGCACAAGTTTAACTGCATATGTCATGGTTAAATTTGAAATTTTTATTGCACACTTGATGTGAAAAAAGAAAATAGCTATGAGACTACTGACTGACGTTTTGGGCAACGCAGTGGCCTTTATCAAATAGTCGCTGGAAGAGATAGAAAAATTTACAGTCAATGACAATGTATAATATATACAATATATACAATAAATACATAGGGTGAAGAATATATATACATAGGAATTAGGCAACATGTTAAACATTTGGGTGATACTGTAGAACACGGAGAATTATCCCTCTAGGGTATGCGGGTGGATAATGTAGTTTTTTGTTGATTTTTGGGAGTGTGTAGAAAACAGAGGTGATGGGGTATTGAATATTAAGGAATGTCATAGTCTTACAGTCTATGGTGATCAATTAAAGATGTTTTGTCAGGATACGATCAATTTTTTGACAGATGTAAAATGTAGGGTCACAATTGAGTTGTCTGTAGGTTAGGTTAACTGACAGTTGTCTATGAATTTCGGCAATAGATTGGGTCTTATTCATAATAACGATAGCACCCCCCTTATCTGCTGGTTTAATAATAATGTTGGGGTTATCTTTCAGAGATTTTATGGCTTGTTTATCTGTGGGTGTCAGGTTGTGGCGTATCGGGTGTAGGCCCAATCTCGGCAAACCATCCACGAGCACAGGCTCTGAATGCTGGCATTGCAAAACTCCTGTCCCTTGAAATGCTGTCATTCAGGCTGGTGGAGACTGACAGTTTACGGAACTTAATGGCATTGGCAGTCCCACAATACAATGTGCCAAGCTGATTTTATTTCAGCAGGCAAGCCGTCCCTGGTCTGTAAAAGCATGTTGTTGAGGTTAAAATTAAACATGCGCTACTAAACTCCGTCAGTAGCAATGTCCACCTGACCACCGCTGCGTGGACCAGTATCCATGGCCAGGGACGATACCTTTCCCTTACTGCCCATTGGGTCAATGTTGTGGAGCTGGGTACAGATCTTGCGAGTGGCGCTGTACGTGTTCAGGCAACTACAAGGATTGCGGGAATCAAGTCTGTACACATTGACTCCTCCTTCTCCATTTCCTCAGAAACATCGTTGCAGGAGCCGTCACGGTCTACCTCCACATGGACCCGTGAACGCTTAATAAGAATCTTTAGTTATATAGCGCCAACAGATTACGCAGCGCTTTACAGTTTAACAGTTTCAGAACACAAGTCATAACTAACAACGTTACCAATACAATAATGAAAGCAATATAATCCGCACATGCTCGTGAGAGCTTACAATTTACAAATATGTGGGGGAGATACAAAGTACAGGTGTTTATATACAATGGTGTATTTAGAATGATGGCCCAGCCATTTTGAGGGAGTGAGGGAGGGATGGATGGAGATAGTGAATGGGCTACACACACACACTTACACATAGAATGACTTTGATTAGTGAATGTGATAGGCCGCTATGAAGAAATGTGTTTAGAGTGAGCGCCCCAAAACATGCAAATTGTGGATAGTTCTAATTTCTTGGGGTACAGCATTCCACAGTATTGGCGCAGCGCGGGAGAAGTCTTGGATTCGGGAGAGATGTTCTTTAGGTGTAGGTGGCAATAGCGGGCAACAGATTGTATATGGGAGGTGAAGGAGAGATTGGTGTCAAACATAACACCCAGACAGCGAGCCTGTTGACCGATATGAGCACAGACGTGGCCAAACGTCAACAGGCCGTCCTGAAATTAATTTCCATGGGGAATCAAAGCCACACAGCGCTGGAGCTCTGGAATGCCATAAAGCAAGAGAGCGACATGTGTATTTTGCCAGCGAATCTCCAGCCAGGCTTGGTAGTGTGTGACAATGGCCGAAATCTGGTGGCAGGTCTGGGCCTAGGCAACGTCACTCACATACCATGTCTGGCACATGTGCTAAACTTGGTCGTCCAGAGTTTTTTGAGGGACTATCCGGATCTTGATGCACTGCTGCACAGGTCCGCCTACAGTGCGCTAACTTGCGACGTTCCACCATGGCCAGATCGCGCATTGCAGCTCTGCAACGCAGATTTTGCCTTCCTGAACATCGCATCATATGTGACGTACCCACCAGGTGGAATTCCACGTTACATATGTTGGAGCGGTTGTGTGAGCAGCAGCCAGCAGTAATGGAGTATCAGCTGCATCAGTCGCAATCAACTCGCAATTTGCGCCGTTCACTTCACCACTACTAAGTGGGCCTCTATAATAATAATCTTTATTTATATAGCGCCAACAGATTCCGCAGCGCTGTACAGTTTAACAGTTTCATAACACAAGTCATAAGTGACAACGTTAACAATACAATAATTAAAGCAATATAAGCCGCCCCTGCTCGTGAGACCTTACAATCTACAATGAGGAGGGGGAGCTACAAAGTACAGTTGTTTATATACAATGGTTTATTTACAATGATGGTCCAGCCATTTTCAGGGAGTGAGGGATGGATGGAGATAGTGAATGGGCTACACACACACACAGTTACACGTAGAATGACTTTGATTAGTGAATGTGATAGGCCGCTCTGAACAAATGTGTTTTGAGTGTGGAAGTAGGGCTGTTAATGGGGATGTTGAAGTCTCCAAGGATAAGGGTTGGTACTTCTGAGGACATGAAAGTGCGGCAGCCAGGCAGAGAAGTGGTCAAGGAACTGTGTGGGCGAGCCTGGGGTCCGATATATTACCGCTACTCTAAGGGAGAGGGGACGAAAGAGCCTGATGGTGTGTACCTAATAATTTTCAAAATCTTAATATAAAATTTACATGTTACATATTTACATCTAGTATAAAACATTTAACCATTAAGCCTACTTACAGAACAAGGAAGTGTAAAAAAACTTGTGCTTAAAAAAAAAGTGCAAATTAAATGTGAGAAGGGCAGTGTAACAAATAATTTAGGAAAAAGATAAACTAACATCAAGTGCTGTGTGCTGTGTAAGAGCCAGACACATTAACATGAAATCAGTCTGGAATAGCGGTGATTTTCTCCCCATAACCCGAGTAACATTATGGGGAGAGGGGTGTAGAGTCAACGATCAGCAACTAGCTACGGTAGATCAAATACCTGAAAAAAAAAAAAATGGTTATTTAACATTCATAAGATACATTTTATTTTATCAAAAAAAAATTAAATATTTAACATTCATAAGATACATTGTATTTAAAAAAAAAAAAGAAAAATTTATTTAACATTCCTAAGATAAAAATTTTTTTTAAACATAAAAACTATAATACACAGCAGGATCTTTAGTAAAAACCAGACTTACCACTGTAACCTCTTAATCCTTGCAAGCTTCAACACAACGTTGACAAGGTACACAGCAGGGGTGGTCGGTCTCCTAGACAACGAGCAAACTCCTTCATGTTGAGAGAGGCCACCATCTCCTTAGCTTTCTGGTACTTTTCTGTGGGAATGAGCTTGTCTCCAACCAGCCAGGAATATCCATTGAATGGCACACCATGGTTTGGTATTAGCACCCAGTACCAAAAGTGAAGCCAACCACAGTCCCCATTTCTCATGAACTTTATTTGATATACTGGCTGGCCAAACATTAGTTTCTCACAAAGGAGCTGAAGACCCTGAGTGGCAGTAGGTGCAAGTCTCTCCAGCATGACCTGTTTGTTAGATATTTGCCGTCTACACCTAAAGAACATCTCTAGAATCCGCCCTTTTCTCACCATGGAAACAACAAAAACCCTCACTGTAGCATTGATCCACTCCCGCCTGGACTACTGCAATGCTCTATTACTTGTCCTCCCCATTACTCGACTATCCCCTCTCCAGTCCATCCTTAATGCAGCAGCCAGGGTCATCCATCTGGCTAATCGGTACTCGGACGCGTCCGCTCTTCGCCAGTCCTTACACTGGCTGTCCATTCATTATAGGATCCAATTCAAAGTACTGGTTCTCACCCACAAAGCTCTCCACAGTGCAGCACCCCCCTACATCTCCTCCCTTATTCTATCTATCGGCCTAACCGACTGCTGCGCTCTGCAAATGACTTTCGACTAACCTCTGCAGTAATCCGTACCTCCCACTCCCGACTCCAATACTTCTCCCGCGCTGCGCAAATCCTCTGGAATGCTCTACCACAAGAAATTAGGACTATCCACAATTTGCCTGGTTTCAGGCGCTCCCTCAAAACACATTTGTTCAGAGTGGCCTATCACATTCAATAACCAAAGTCGTTCTATGTTTAAGTGTGTATGTGGAGCCCATTCACTACCTCCATCCATGCCTCACTCCCTCAAGATGGCTGGACCATCATTGGAAATGCACCATTATATATACACACCTGTACTTTGTATCTCCCCCACCTCATTGTAGATTGTAAGCTCTCACGAGCAGGGTCGGCTTATTTTGCTTTAATTATTGTATTGTTAACGTTGTTACTTATGACTTGTGTTTTGAAACTGTTAAAGTGTAAAGCGCTGCGGAATATGTTGGCGCTATATAAATAAAGATTATTATTATTATTATATCAGAGGGAGAAGAGGATTGGGCCTTGACAAGGTGCCCGATTGCATCTTAAGTCTTATTGAATGTTGGAGCCAGTCCACCGTACAAAAGCAGCCATAGAGTGTCCGGGTACCTGCTTGGATTTCGATCAAAATGAAGACTACTTTGATGTACATGTACACCAATTCGAGAAAAATGACAAGGATGAGGCAGTAAGACACGCTCAGCAGAGTACAAGCAGCATTGCTTGAAGAAGTAACTTGAGCGTGATCAAAATTGAATAAATTAAAATCTCAGACTACAGTGAACACAACTCTTAGCTGTGAAAGGGCTTTTTGTGTCCTTCTACAGTGTTTTCAACCAATGTATTGGATACGGATGGAAGCACGTCACACTATAATTTCAATTGAATGGAGCAGCAAGAATTACACTAAAGAAAAAAAAAAAAAAAGAGTGTGAGAGTGACATGTGCAGATGCCTACATACAGCGTTGTATGCCGAGCAAACTGCAGCGCGTCACCTGCACTCACACACACACCTTGCAGAGCTGTGAAAAAAACACTGCAAGGCAAAAGGAAGATGTACACAGCGGTTGGTAAAGTAGCCTGCCTAAAGCACAGTACACAAAATCGCAATCTCTAACTGTCCCTCAGAGTCAGCAGAGCAGCGTTCTGTCCCAAACTGAATTAACAGCACAGTGACGCTAAAATGGCGGCTTTATCCCACAACAATACCTTCCTTGTGTCACGGTTAGGGTAGCGTGTGTCTATTATATGAGTGTCTGTAAAATGTAACGTTACGCAGACTTATTCTGCCCTTGGGACGCAAAAATAAGACAGCAGTAATCATTTACTGTATAAAACTCCACCTATGCGCAACAAAACAAGCACGTTCCCTCTTACGGTTCCTGCGCTGACATGTGAGTAGGGAGTTTGGAGACGTTCCTGAATTTATCCCAGGTATCCAAGCATATCAGGCCGATAGGAGAGCATAAAAACCACCCACGGTGGTGACTTAAATATGGTGAATCGAACCAGTGAAGAACTGTAGGTCGATGCGAATGAATGTGCGATCACATGACACACGTTTATAATAACCCTTGCTAGACACGAGTAACTTTGTAGACATTTGGACACACCTGAACCCAGATGGCAGTCAATATTCATTCTATTCGGCGCCACATGACTCTTGGTCCAGAATAGATTATATATTGCTAGCACAGGAGCTATTAAGGGGAGTGGAAGAGGCAGATGTGCACAGCGTAGCTATATATGACCACGCGCCCGTATCAGTGACCCTGCCAGATGTGGTGCAGATGGGGCCAAACCAAACTTGGCGCTTCCCGACCTATTTGTTAATGGATGAGAAGTTTCGACATCATGTGAAGCAATGGTGTTTTTAATATGTAAGGGATAATGGAGATACTAGGGATAGGCTGGAACTTTTATGGGCAGCAGGGAAGGGAGTAATGCGCGGGAAACTAATAGGTTATCAGACAACGCTAAAAAAGAAGATGGCGACAAACTACTCGCAGGCTAGCAGGATATTACGCGATAGGTACACGGCAAACAAGACAAGTTCATCAACACAGGTTAAAAATAGATGTAAGCAGGCTAAGGTTGACTTACACGTATGGGTATATCGACGAGAGAGAAGCAGTAATAACAATTATAGAGCCGATGTATATCGTTATGGTAGCAAATGAGGGAGACTATTAGCACGACTAGCGAAAGGAAATCACATTCGTCATCAACATATTACAGCGTTAACGAATAAACATGGGATCATGAACACAGACCCTCGAACCATAAACACCATTCTACAAGAATACTACTCAGACTTATATAAGGTGGAACATACGGATAGTGAGGAGGGTAACACCTTTGTAGATGGAATACGGTTACCATCCATCACAAACTATCAGCTTCTCCTTTTAAAAAAAACAAATTGAGGTGACGGAAGTGACAGCGGCGATAAGTTACTTTAAATACGGGAAAGCTCCAGGATCTGACGGGTTTACAGCCAAATTATTAAAATTATTGAGTGAGGATATCCCGTCCACATTGGTACGCACCTTCAATCATATATTGGAGACAGGAGGGTTGCCCAGCCATTCAAACATGTCACACATGAAGTTGCTACTAAAACCAAACAAACCTTCACATCTGCCTGGATCCTATCGTACATTCTCACTCATTGACCATTATATCAAGATTTTGTCCAGGATCATGGAAGATCTTTTGAGTAGCATTGTTCCTACGCTGATAGGGCGATCACAAGTGGCCTTTGTTAGCTACTTTGTTGGCTACTATCAGTCTCACTATGCATAACACATGTGTGCAGTGGGCAGTATTACCTTTGCCTTCGGTGGAATAGGAAAACCCCTCTCCTATCGAAGTGTTAGTTGGGGAGATGGAAGATTTGACACCGGGACCTGAATTGTAATACTTAAATGTGACAGGTGACAAATTTGTTAAGGCGCAACTCCGCGGCCCCTACGTTGAGTCTAGCCCGTGAAAATTTACTGGTTGTCAATGGGGAACCCCAACACCCCGGGGCAGCTACAGTATTTAAACAATTAGAGCTGAACCAAGATTTGCTGTATCAGGTTTATAAAATACATGTTGAAATTTTTTAGCAATTGCTGCTACCGCAGTCATATCGGAGGTTGGTAATGGACTTAGCGCATGCGCATGTACTAGGGTGACATTTGTGCCAAAAGAAAACCTACACAGAATTATACAACGGTTTTACTGGCTGGGGGTCTATCAAGAAGTTAAACGGTATTGTAACTCTTGTCGCATGCGCCAGATACACAGTCCTCAGCCTCATTTAGTAAGTCCCTTGGTGCCATTAAAAATTTTAGAGGTCCAGTTTGAGAGAATACCCATGGATCTGGTGGAACCGGTTAATAAATCAGCAAGGGGTCATCAACAGGGCAATAAAAGGGGCACTGTGTGGGTCACCAGTTTTGAGCACACCCGAGTTCAAAAGAGAATTCATTGTCCAGACTGATGCGTCAGAGGTAGGTATGGGTGCCGTGTTGTCTCAGGACTGGAGCTTAACGGGGAGGAGCATCCCATTAGTTTCCTGAGTCGAAAACTTACTCCATCAAAAAACAGAGACAGCATTGTAGAGAGAGAGTGCCTGGCGATAAAGTGGGCACTGGAGTCGTTGCGCTACTATTTGTTGGGGATAACATTTTGTTTTGTAAATGATCATTCCCCTGTGACTGGCAGTGTTGTAGCCCAGGGAGTAGAGTTCAGGTGGTAGAAAGATGAACATAACAGGAGACTTGGAAAACGTTGGCAAACAGTTATTTAATCTGAAAACGGACAGGCAAATTCAGGTGAGATCCATGCCTTGTTCATTTTCAGAAAAATAAGCCGGTCTACATTGTCTGAGGATAGTCGCATGCGACGGTCTGTTAGTACACCACCTGCAGCACTAAAGACGCGCTCAGATAATACACTGGCAGCAGGGCAAGCCAGCACCTCCAAAGCATACCACACATCAAATACAAATATAACAGTAATAATAATATTATCAATAAAAAATGAAATTGCACACACAGTACACAGACACAGCTCATATGTGTGTATGAGAGAGTGTTTCTGTGTGTAGTTCATGCCTCTAGCCTAGAAGATCAGTCTTGCTAAAATCTTTAACACTGACCCCTGTTCTGTTCTTAAAATGGTGGATGCTGAACTGCTTCTCAGCCCCCTCATACACAATCATTATGTGGCACTGCTGGGCTCAGTCAGAGGCATCAGATTGAACTAGGCTGTCCTGAGTCATTCTCAATAGAACATTTTGTTCAGCAGTTCATCTAGTTCATTTAGTTCAGAGGTCACATGATGCATTTCCTATCAGCTCCTCACAGGATAGGGTGGAGAAAAACTGAACTAAATGAACTCATCTTTTGAACTAATCTTTTCAGTGAACTAGTTCATGGTGAACTAATCACCAAAATTAACTAGATTTCCCATCACTATGGTGTACACCTTGGTGGCGCTGTCACAAAACTTCGCCACATTTGTAACATACAGCTCTTGCCCTGTGCAGAGGCGCTGCTTGTGCTCTCTCTTGCTGCAGAGGTGTCTACAATGCCTCGACGCACAGAGCTGCTTTGTAAAGCAGTAGCAGCAGCAGCGCTCTCGGCTGGAATGGAGAACATTATGGATTTCAACAGTGTGTCTTGGTCCTCCAACATTTTACGGTCCCGGTTCAACGGTGTGATGAGGCTTTGTAAGTTGTCCCAGTAGCGAGGGTCTAGGAGGGTGTACACCCAATAATCAGACGTGGTGAGAATGTGGCCGATGCAGCGGTCGTTTCTCAGGCAGTGCAGCATGAAATCAACCATGTGCTGCAGACTCACAAATGGCCAACAAACGCTGTCCTCTGGAAGAGCGTCACACTAATATATTTTTGTAAATTTAAAATAGAATAAAGCAGCAGCAATTTTTGAAAAATTACAAGGATGAGCCAGTGACAGACACTCAGCAGAGTACACGCTGCGGTGGTTGAAGTGGAGCGGGATCTACACTCCTACAAAAAAATGAAACCTCAGACTACAGTGAACACTGAAACACAACTGTTCACTTGCTGTGAAAGGCCTTTTTGTGGACTTCTATTAAGTTTGCAAGCAATGTATTGTATTTTGATGGAAGAGCGTCACACTAATATATTTTGTAAATTTAAAATAGAATAAAGCAGCAGCAATTTTTGAAAAATTACAAGGATGAGCCAGTGACAGACACTCAGCAGAGTACACGCTGCGGTGGTTGAAGTGGAGCGGGATCTACACTCCTACAAAAAAATGAAACCTCAGACTACAGTGAACACTGAAACACAACTGTTCACTTGCTGTGAAAGGCCTTTTTGTGGACTTCTATTAAGTTTGCAAGCAATGTATTGTATTTTGATGGAAGAGCGTCACACTAATATATTTTTGTAAATTTAAAATAGAATAAAGCAGCAGCAATTTTTGAAAAATTACAAGGATGAGCCAGTGACAGACACTCAGCAGAGTACACGCTGCGGTGGTTGAAGTGGAGCGGGATCTACACTCCTACAAAAAAATGAAACCTCAGACTACAGTGAACACTGAAACACAACTGTTCACTTGCTGTGAAAGGCCTTTTTGTGGACTTCTATTAAGTTTGCAAGCAATGTATTGTATTTTGATGGAAGAGCGTCACACTAATATATTTTTGTAAATTTAAAATAGAATAAAGCAGCAGCAATTTTTGAAAAATTACAAGGATGAGCCAGTGACAGACACTCAGCAGAGTACACGCTGCGGTGGTTGAAGTGGAGCGGGATCTACACTCCTACAAAAAAATGAAACCTCAGACTACAGTGAACACTGAAACACAACTGTTCACTTGCTGTGAAAGGCCTTTTTGTGGACTTCTATTAAGTTTGCAAGCAATGTATTGTATTTTGATGGAAGAGCGTCACACTAATATATTTTTGTAAATTTAAAATAGAATAAAGCAGCAGCAATTTTTGAAAAATTACAAGGATGAGCCAGTGACAGACACTCAGCAGAGTACACGCTGCGGTGGTTGAAGTGGAGCGGGATCTACACTCCTACAAAAAAATGAAACCTCAGACTACAGTGAACACTGAAACACAACTGTTCACTTGCTGTGAAAGGCCTTTTTGTGGACTTCTATTAAGTTTGCAAGCAATGTATTGTATTTTGATGGAAGAGCGTCACACTAATATATTTTTGTAAATTTAAAATAGAATAAAGCAGCAGCAATTTTTGAAAAATTACAAGGATGAGCCAGTGACAGACACTCAGCAGAGTACACGCTGCGGTGGTTGAAGTGGAGCGGGATCTACACTCCTACAAAAAAATGAAACCTCAGACTACAGTGAACACTGAAACACAACTGTTCACTTGCTGTGAAAGGCCTTTTTGTGGACTTCTATTAAGTTTGCAAGCAATGTATTGTATTTTGATGGAAGAGCGTCACACTAATATATTTTTGTAAATTTAAAATAGAATAAAGCAGCAGCAATTTTTGAAAAATTACAAGGATGAGCCAGTGACAGACACTCAGCAGAGTACACGCTGCGGTGGTTGAAGTGGAGCGGGATCTACACTCCTACAAAAAAATGAAACCTCAGACTACAGTGAACACTGAAACACAACTGTTCACTTGCTGTGAAAGGCCTTTTTGTGGACTTCTATTAAGTTTGCAAGCAATGTATTGTATTTTGATGGAAGAGCGTCACACTAATATATTTTTGTAAATTTAAAATAGAATAAAGCAGCAGCAATTTTTGAAAAATTACAAGGATGAGCCAGTGACAGACACTCAGCAGAGTACACGCTGCGGTGGTTGAAGTGGAGCGGGATCTACACTCCTACAAAAAAATGAAACCTCAGACTACAGTGAACACTGAAACACAACTGTTCACTTGCTGTGAAAGGCCTTTTTGTGGACTTCTATTAAGTTTGCAAGCAATGTATTGTATTTTGATGGAAGAGCGTCACACTAATATATTTTTGTAAATTTAAAATAGAATAAAGCAGCAGCAATTTTTGAAAAATTACAAGGATGAGCCAGTGACAGACACTCAGCAGAGTACACGCAGCATTAGTTGAAGTAACTTGAGCGTGATCTGCACTCAAAAAAAAAAAAAAAAAATTACAGACTGCAGTGAACACTGAAACACAACTGTTCACAATCTGTGAAAGGCTACTCCTTTGTCTACTTCTATAGTGTTTGCAACCAATGTATTGGATACGGATGGAAGCGCGTCACACTAATAGTTAAATTGCATGGAGCTGCAAGAATTACACTGAAGAAAAAAAAAAGAGTCTGTGAGTGACACGTGCAGATGCCTACAGACAGCGTTGCATGCAGAGCAAACTGCAGCGTCACCTGCACTCACACACACCTTGCAGAGCTGTTAAAACAACACTGCAGGCAAAAGGAAGCTTTACACAGCGGTTGGTGCTAGCCTGCCTACAGCACAGTACACTAAATCGCAATCTCTAACTGTCCCTCAGAGTCAGCACAGCAGCGTTCTGTCCCTTACTGAATTCACAGCACAGTGACGCTAAAATGGCGGCGGCGCCTTTTATAGTGCATTCTGACATCATTTCAGCATCCAATCACAGCCATGCCATTAGTTAACATGACCGCAGCAGTACAGGATGTGCCCACACTTCTTAGGATTCCTCATTGGCTGACTAAAATCACATTGTCTCTCAAAGAATTATGGGAACTTCCGATTCCGGTATACGATATATGGAAAGTATCGGAACTAAGTATCGGAATTCCGATTCAGCGAATATCGGCCGATACCCGATACTTGCGGTATCGGAATGCTCAACACTAGTCTCCATTCTTCCTCCTGTGTCTCCATTCTTCCCCCTGTCTCTCCATTCTTCCCCTTATGTCTCCATTCTTGCCCCCTGTGTGTCTATTGTTCCCCCTGTGTCTCCCATCCTGCCCTCCTACCGCTTTCAATTAAAATAAAAAAAACCTTTCTCCTTACCTGGCCGCGCTCCTGCAGTGTGATCTTCCATCCATGTAGTTAATGGGCACACTTGCCGGCGAATGACAATGACATCATATACCGGCGACGTGCGTGTTGATGTCATCTGCCAGCCTCCGATTGGCTGGCGGCTTTTAACTGTTGCCGTGTGGGCCCGGGCCTGCACGGCAATAGAATTTAACTGAACCTGTGTATCGGACGCAGGTTCAGTTTCTGCACCGGTAGAATCCTGCCGCTGGGGCCCGATGACCAGATGAGACGGGGCCCGATGTGGGCCCCCTCTGGTCATCGGGCCCCATACGCCAGTCAGGGCAGTAATGCCCTGATGGCGGCCCTGCATGACCGAATAACACCACTATGATGTCAGTAAATATTAGCACCATACCATTAATAGAAAATTTCATACAGCTGCTAAATAATAATACCGGAAAGCAACTAAATATCATCAGCATACAATAACTGAACAACTGCACAATACAGTAACTTAATAATGCTACCATATTATTGGACAATACCAACAAACAATAACTGAATAATACTGCCTACAGTAACAATATAACATCACCATACCATGACTAAATAATATCACTGTACGGTATATGAATAATATCACCATACTGTAACTCAATATTACTGCCATACAGTAATTAGACAATACCACCGAACTGAACGTAAGTAAACTAAGTAATACTACCATACAGTAAGTAAATAATATCACCATACCATGACTGAATATTAGCACTGTACAGTATAAGAATTATACCAGCATGCCGTTATGGGACAATGTTACCATACAATAACTAAAAGTATTACACTGCGGTAGCTAAAAACCACCATACCATCGGGTATAACATAACTACCGTGAATGAGCACAAGAACCTTCAAAAAAAAAAACCAAAGCAAAAAACCGCCAGGATGCTAAGACCAAAAAACTAAAATTCTTATATCCCTCAAGGCCGAAAATGGTCCGGTTCTCAAGTAGTTACTATTTTCGTAGAATCTCAGCACACGTAAGCGTTTTATTAAAATTTATTATCGATCCCGCTCTGATATTTCCCACGGGACGTGTTTTATGCCTGGAGACGAAGCTTAATTGGCTATAAAAGCGCAAAATATACAAGATTATTACCATATTTACACAATATTCCCGATGTTTGGCGCGTTACCCCGCTATGAAGAGAATGCGCGGACATTTCTGTTGTGTTTGCTATGTATTTATTACCCATTTACTATAATATTCATTTTACTGTGCGGCTGGATGTGCGCAGGATCTGGATGTACTACGAGCAGCCGTTTAACCGTTGTGGGCAGGTTGTAAGGCGACTCCTCAGTTTTACATTCTCTTTTATTCCCTTCGACTGTAAAATAATAATACACACATTAAAGGTGGGCAGGGGCAGATTGTCTTATGGAAAGGGCTGTGTGATCTCAGGATGATTAATGGTGTTTCAGGCAAGAAATGTAGAAACAAATGGTGAAATGTCATAAAAAAGAAAACGTGATTATTTCATTGTACTTTTGTCGTTTTTGTTTTTTATTGTGTTCTTTGTGTAGTAAAAAGGTCCTGGCAATATGATTCATTACAATTATGGTAAAATCAAACATGGATATCTATATTTTAGGTAGTGAAAAAGAAATCAGAAATTTGTAAGATAAAAAAGGAAAAGTAATTTGAAGTGTGTTGCAATTTTCTGAAATTCGTAACTTTTTCTTTATTTTTTGTGTGAGGGTTTGATTTTTTTTTTCAGTGGTGAGCTGATGATTTATCACATTTGTGTCGTCCGGGTGGGTTCAGATTCATGGCATCAGTCTTATTGTGTTCATGTAATCCTAGTTCATTCAGACTCTTGACTCTAGTTAAATTATGTCCATGTGATCCTTGGATACAGCCATATTACATGATCCATGTAGTTTTTCTGGATTCAAATCCTTGGGCTAAGCCATAATGTAGCTATGTGGTTCTCATAGAATCAAAGAATGTTGATGACCAGGTAAATTGGATGCAGCAACACAGAGGCGCAGAGCAAGGGTTAATGGATTTGGTTTTAATAACAAAAGGGAGGTTTCTCCTCACAGGGAGCAAAAGGGGTTAAAACAGATTTTAGTCTAACGAACACAAATAATAGGTTAACTTAAAGCCACAGTCTAGGCATTTAACTGTTTCACTTATGGTGAGTCCCTGATTGTAAACTTTGCTAAAGATGACAGTAGGCAGCCGGCTGATACCGGTGATGCGATCTTCAGGCTTCTCCGCCCAACAGATCAGTATGCACTCTTCTGGTGATAACGGGCAATCTCCGGTCTGACCTATTGAGCCCCTAGTCCATCACACTGCTCAGCAGCTGGGGGTCTTTCACCACAATCTCCCGTTCGGCGTGCTCTGCAATCGGGAGCTCCACACAACACTCCTCCATTTGGCGTGCTCTGCACTCGTTCCGTCTCACCAGCGCGCGGACTAACTCCACCAGGTCCCTGCCCTCTCGCTTCTACGGTGGGAACCCTCTCTGTCTCCCCGCGCAAAACTCCTGGTCCCTGCTACACTTACCATGCCCCCTCTCTGCAGGTCATGGGTGATCTCTGTCCTCAATTTCCTTCCCCCCTGCAACAATGGACACGACTCCAGCAGTTCCGGACCTGGTGCTCTGCCGACACCCACAGCCTGGTCTTCTTTCTTACACAGAATTTACTAAACCATCTCAGATAGATGTCTCTCCAGCGTCTGGTGGATTCAAACTCTTAGCTCCAAACATATTACATCTGTCTGGTCCTGGTGAATTCACACCCTTGGCTCCATAGTACACCCATGTACTCCTAGTGTGACCAAATGCTTAGCTCCTGACATATTGCATTAATATAGTCCTCCTGGATCCAAACCTTTGGCTCCAGCCACGTTGGGTCCTTGTTGTTCAGGTGGATATAAGTCTTTGGCTACAGCCATATTTTGTTCATGTGGACTTGGTGTAATTGAAATCCTTGGCACCAGCTGGGTTTCATCCATGTTGTCCTTGTTAGTTGGTGGGTTAAAACACTTGGTTTAAGCTATTTTTCAAAGCTAGCAAACTAGCAAGGCACGTGTAAGTAATAGGTGTTGTGCCAACAAGAAAATTTACGCTGGCCAGGGTAGAATTTATAGACTAACCTTGGGCGCAGGTTACTTCCGTAACAGTGTCAAACAGTATATATGATGTAATTCAATGATTTTCTTCATATTTTCATACTGCTTTCCAACGGTATTACCAAAATATCACAAGTGAGTAGCACCGAAGGAAGTCCTGTGTTAAAAAGTTGAGCACATCTGCAGGACATCTGCGCAGTGTCACCAAGATATTCTGCTAAATGTTTTGGAGCGCCACCTAGGTTCGAATGACTTTCAATGACTTTACATAATTTACACAGGAAAGTACAACTGAAGCAAGTAATTTTCCAATAGTTTATTATACAACGTAATTTCTGTCATCTATTCTTCATAGAAGACTATCATCGATAAGTGATTGATTTATTCTACTGAAAGTTCAAATGATTCAATCACGAATTTACCATGAAGAATCTATTATGTGCTTTTGAATAAGAGATTATAAATGAATCATGAGCCAGTAAAAATAATAAGAGAGAGGTGTTATAGCAACCCAAGCTGTTTACTCTAAGTAATGGACGGTCCACAATGTGTGATTTGGGATATGAACAGGACCATAGTTGGCATTCGTGCTGCTCTAGGTACTTCAAGTGGTCACGCTCCCTACTAGTAATAACAATCCGAGAGAAACGGACCAATTTGTTCTCAGGTGTCATCCTAGTAGCTCATCTTTTTTCTCTTATGTTCTTTTCTACTGAAGAGGTGCTCGCTTCCAAGCCAAAAAAAAAAAACTTTGGACGGTCACGTTTTTATTCAAGTCTATCACTAACTAACAGATGAGTGAGACACACATGCAAAATGGAAGAAAATTAGAAGCCTTCCAATTTGCATCCGTTTCTCACGGATCCCCATAGGAATGGCCGAGTCTGATCCGCAGTTCAGATGAGAACAGGACCTGCTCTGAGTCACAGGGATCTCATCCATTCTACACTATGGGACAGAATGCTGCCGAAGGGAAAAAAAAATGTTCAGCACACCCCACCTGATGTGTGAATGAAGCCTAAGGACCCCGTCTCACATAGCGAGATCGCTAGCGAGATCGCTGCTGAGTCACAAGTTTTGTGACACAACAGCGATCTCAGCAGCGATCTCGCTATGTCTGACATGTACCAGCTATCAGGCCCCTGCTGTGAATCGCTGGTCGAGTCAGAAATGCCTGGACTTTTTTTTGATCGCTGGTCTCCCGCTGACAGGCACACATCACTGCGTGTGACAGGCAGGAGACCAGCGATCAGCTGGTAACCAAGGTACACATTGGGTTTCCAGTCGCCGGGCGGTGCCTGGAAACCCGATGTGTACGTTGGATACCAGTGCGCTGCTGCAGGGGAGCTGCTAACCAAGGTACACATCGGGTTTCCAGGTAGCGCCTGGAAACCCGATGTGTACCTTGGGTACCAGCTCCCTGCACCAGCGGGCTGGTATCCAACGTACACTGCGGGTTACTAAGCGACGTTACCCGCAGTGTCGCTGTCCTGATCGCTGCCTGAGCTGCCTGTTTGGCAGCGATCATGTAGCGACACACCAGCGATCCTGACAAGTGCATATCGTTGTCGGGATCGCTGGTGTGTCGCTATGTGAGATGGGGCCCTAAGACTAAGTTTCCACAATGAGTATTTGATAGGTTTTTGATTTTGCAGATTTTCTGCACCAATTAGCTAAATTATTTTATTTGCATTGTTTTTACCTGTGTTTTTATCATGTTTTTGGTGTCCTCTGTCTCTTTTTGGTATGTCATGATTTAAATAACACTACGGGTACTTTGTTTTGGATAAATCCTGTTACTTAGCATTGTTATAACGCCATTAAAAAAGTAATTTGTGGGTTACATGCATCTTTGTTCTGTTTCCACTGTGGAAATACACTAAAAACATATATATGTTTTTTATCTGTTGATTTTTCTGATCTAGTTAAAGTCTATGGTTAAAATCTGCAGATAAAATGCAAGAGAAATTGACATGTTGCAGATTTCAAAGTCTCACCGTAGGTCCTTTCTGCAACGTAAAAACCACACTGGGCATGAGATTTCTATAAATCTCATACACACCAAATACTCACCATGGGAATTGGAAACTTAGCCTAATATGTATGGGGCCCCATGACAAATAATTGCTGGGGGAGATAACGATCTGGCATGTTCAATATTGGACAGCCAATTCTTTTGTTCTGTAAGAGATAGGCCACCAGCCCACCACCAAAGATGTCTGACAGTGGCTCTCTCATAGAGAACATAAAGCACTCCTGTGCATGGGAGACTTGAACAAGATTGCTGCTGGCTGAATGATTGGCTGAACTATTGTTCAGTGGACAGTTTTCTAAAGTGTTGTATGGCTGACATACTGTATGTGGCCTCATTCATAAGGCTGTATTTTTAGTCTTTGTGTTGAATAGACAGCACACTAACCTAATAATGATCTACTGTCAAGTCTGATTGCTACAGGATCAGAACCACCATCAGTACATAAATACAGTGCCAGAACCACCATCAGTACACGAATACAATGCCAGAACCACCATCAGTACATGAATACAGTGCCAGAACCACCATCAGTACATGAATACAGTGCCAGAACCACCATCAGTACATGAATACAGTGCCAGAACCACCATCAGTACATGAATACATAACCAAGTTCAGTACAGCGATCAATTGCAGTTTCAGATCAGCCCCATATACAATTGAACTGCATGAACCTACAACTCCCAGTATGTCCTTAACAATGGTAAGGAGATACTGGGAGTTGATTTTCCCAGCCACCATCACACTGTGGGCCTTACAGGAACCACAGCACTGATTAGACACAGGCATTAGCACTACTAAATTTAAAGTGAACCTGCCAGTAGGGTTTACCCCTATTAACTCATTTCAGTGCTGCATTTGTCATTAAATGTTGATTTCTAGCAACCCCAGTGTTAAGGGCATCATATTGGCTGGCAGGGATGGATTACTCAGCACTCGGTGCACGCCAGCCTGACTAGTCAAGCTAGTTAGGATATGCAGCAAAGCAAGATTAAAATGCTGATATCACGATTGTGCTAGCAACTTTTCATTAACATTGGGGTTGCTAGAAATCTGTGTTTAATTACTAATGTTGCAATGTTATTCATTAATAGGGGTAAATTGTGCTGTCAAGTTCCCTTTAAAGAGTAACTTAACTTTTGATTTTTTTATATATGCTTTAGGCTCTTTATTTTAAGTACATCAGTGGATATTAGGGAGAATATATTGCTCAGAAGACTTCTTAGAAGTGTGCAGATCAGGAGACAGGAGCCAATGAGTGTCTACTGCATCCGCTCTTCGCTGTTTGAGCATTCCTGCCTACTGAGCTGCGCGCTTTTAAGATGTCTTTTGAGCGATCGTTGGGGGTCTCCAAACCTTGATCCTTACCAATCTGCTCAGAATTAAAGAGTCAAAAAACATGCAAAACAATCTTCCAAAAGCTTAATTACTCTGTAAAGTGCAAAAACATAGAAGAGAAAAACGCTGGCCCTGCCACCACACCCAAAATCCAGGGAAGACAGGATCAAACAAAAGGCTTTTTGCTCCGAATTGTCAGCTATTGCGGTGCCCAGCTTCCGGATAACTTATTTCAAAATCGGTAAGTAGTAGATAAGCAGAAGAAGAGTGAGCTGGAAGAAGCTGGAAGAAGCTTGTAATCACTCAAAACAGATGTTGCTCGTTCTCCTGATGTCTCTGTTTGTCATCCAGTGGTGAATGCCGCTATCTACTACTTACAGAGTAGTCTGTAAAGTACATTTACATTGTAGCCGATAATCAGAAGGCATATATCGGCATATCTTAACAGTCAATCACCTAATGTAACACTGTACCCAATGTACGTCCATCGGGTGAAATAACCAGGCCAATTTTTACAATTCTGACCACTGTCATTTTATGAGGTTATAACTCTGGAACGCTTTAATGAATCCCGCTGATTCTGAGATTGTTTTTTCGTGACTATTGTACTTCACGTTAGTGTTAAAATTTTTTTTATATGACTTGTGTTTATTTATGAAAAAAACGGAAATATGGCTAAAATGTTGAAAATTTAGCAATTTTCAAACTTTAAATTTTTATGCCCTTAAATCAGAGAGATATGTCACAAATTTCTTAATAAATAACATTTCCCACATGTCTACTTTACATCAGCACAATTTTGAAAACAACATTTTTTTTTTGTTAGGAAGTTATAAGGGTTAAAAGTTGACCAGCGATTTCTCATTTTTACAACACCATTTTTTTTTAGGGACCACATCACATTTCAAGTCACTTTGAGGGATCTATATAATAGAAAATACCCAAAAGTGACACCATTCTAAAAACTGCACCCTCGAGGTGCTCAAAACCACATTCAAGAAGTTTATTAACCCTTTACGTGCTTCACAGGAACTGAAGCAATGTGGAAGGAAAAAATTAACATTTAACTTTTTTTGCAAAAAATTTACTTCAGAACCATTTTTTTTTATTATTACAAGTGTTAAAAGAAAATGAACCTCAAAATTCATTGTGCAATTTCTCCTGAATACGCCGATACCCCATATGTGGGGTTAAACCACTTTTTGGGTGCACGGCAGCGCTCACAATGGAAGAAGCGCCGTTTTTCAGAGCAGAATTGGCTGGACGCCATGTCGCGTTTGGAGAGCCCCTGATGTGCCTAAACAGTAGAAACCCCAACAAGTGACCCCATTTTGGAAATTAGACCCTTTAAGGAACTTATCTAGATGTGTGGTGAGCACTTTGAACCTCCAAGTGCTTCACAGACGTTTATAACGTAGAGCTGTGAAAATAAAAAATAATTTTTTTCCTCAAAAATGATTTTTTAGCCCGCTATTTTTTATTTTCCCAAGGGTAACAGAAGAAATTGGACCACAAAAGTTGTTTTTCAATTTTTCCTGAGTATGCTGATACCCCATATGTGGGGGGAACCACTGTTTGGGCGCATGGGAGAGCTTGGAAGGGAAGGAGCGCCATTTTGTAATGCAGACTTTGATGGAATGTTCTGCGGTCGTCATGTTGTGTTTGCAGAGCCCTTGATGTGCCTAAACAGTAGAAACTCCCCACAAGTGAACCCATTTTGGAAACTAGACCCCCCTAAGGAGCTTATCTAGATGTGTGGTGAGCACTTTGAACCCCCAAGTGCTTCGCAGAAGTTTATAAACGCAGAGCCATGAAAATAAAAAATCATTTTTTTCCTCAAAAATGATTTTTTTTTTAGCTCACTATTTTATATTTTCCCAAGGATAACAGGAGAAATTAGAACCCCAAAATTGGTGTGCAATTTGTCCTGAGTACGCTGATGTCCCATATGTTGGGGTAAACCACTGTTTGGGCGCACGGCAGGGCTCGGAAGGGAGGGAGCACCATTTGACTTTTTGAACGTCATGTCGTGTTTGGAGACCCCCTGATGTGCCTAAATAGTGGAAACCCCTCAATTCTAGCTCCAACCCTAACTCCAACACACCCCTAACCCTAATCACAACCCTAACCCTAATCTTAACCCTAATCCCAACCCTAATTCCAACCCTAACCCTAATTGCAACCCTAATTCTCACCCTAACCCTAATTCCAACCCTAACCCTAATTCTAACCCTAACCCTAATGGAAAAATGAAAATAAATACATTTTCTTTATTTTATTATATTTCCCTAACTAAAGGTGATAAAGGAGGGGGTTATGTACTATTTTTTTTATATTCATCACTGTGATAGGGTTTATCACAGTGATCAAAATGTACCTTCAATAAATGAATGAATGTTCCGGCCGGCAGATTCGGTGGGCTATTTGGAGGACCACAGGCAGCAAGAGAGGCATGGGGAAGGATGCAGAAAGGTGAGTGCAATATTTTTTATAACCGCCTCCTGGCCTTCAGAATCAAGCAAAATGGCTTCTGGCTGGAATGTGTGCAAAATGGAGTAGTGAAGAAATGCAGCAAATCTAAAATGTTGGGGAAATCTATACCAAAATTTGATTTGCTCATCTCTGTTCAAGTGGAAATTGTTCACATGAATTGGCTCTTACAATGCGTTTACCCAATGTTGTGCTTTGTAGACGTTGTCATAGCTAAGCATTGTAATTTTATCTTTATTATTAATATTAATAATAAGAAGAATAAGAATACAATACTAAGGTGTGGATATCGAAATGATGCAAACCTTGATGGAATCGCCAATGGTGCTTAGTATGATACAATAGAGGTCATCACCATTTGGATCTGCTCTATGTTAGAAATACCAGCCGTGATGCCAGCGTGAACGTAGCATGGACTCCTCGTTCAGTTATAACTGTGCTCTGATACATATGGTGGCACTGGTGCAATTTGATATGAAAAATGGCAAAATAAAAGAAACAGACCTTTGTATCAGGGCACATTAGAGATAGGAGCTGGCATTTTGTAATGTGGCATGGATGAAATCAAACAATACCCAGCAGAACAAATGTTAATGCGTAATCGTTACATAGAGGACAATGGCAGAGTGGTAAGTGGGGCGCGTCATTCACACGCACTAATTATTAACAAAAGAATAGGCCAGACAGCCAGTGAAATCAGGTCATTCCGGCGGCATTGTGAATGATACTCACCTATTGTCAGTATTATCTCACTTCTATTACAGTCACACAGGAAAATGTTGGGTCTGTTGTCTACGGCACCTGGTGATTTTAATTACCCTCTGTCAGATGGATTATATTATTTGGCTCTGTGTTTTGTCTACAAATAATGGAAACGCGCAATGTAATACAGAGAAAAATGACTGGTTCATGCTGATTATAGGATGCACCAAATTTATGTTTTGTTTTTAATTGTCGAATACGGAGAAATAATTATGGGTCTGAAGCTGTTCGGGGAGTGCAGACAAAACAATGGAAAATTCTCAACGATAGGCGGCGTGGCTGCAGCTGATATGCAAAATCTGGTGCCTTAGAGAGCCCCAAAAACCCTCAAAGTCCAGCCATGGAAATTTCCCCCATAGCCATGCCCCTGTTCTAAGGTCATGCTCAATGTATGACTCTTCCACTTCCCCTGCAAACAAGAAGCCTGCCCATTCAAGAGGATTTGGTAGTCCTCCGAGGTCTCAGCTTTCCCGTGAGTCTTCTTGACATTCCAGGAGAATTGATAGGAATGGACGTGGTGTATATCAGAAAGGGATCCTCCGGCCAGTGCCATTTCATGCCACCATACCATGGGCAGAGGATACAGATGGGGTCCAAAAGGTTCCTCCATCTTATCTGAAGAGACAATTATAAATTGCACACAGCTCAATTGTCAATATTCTATGTACAAGCAGCTTCTTTCCAGGTATTTTAAGAGGTAACTGGTCTTTTCAGTCCATCTTAAAGCAACATAGTTCTTAAAAATACTGTTTGCCGGTAGTCTACACAAAATGTTACTCTTTTCTTAGTTCCTGCGCCACTTTTGTAAAATTGAGACCAATTGTGATTAATAAAGAAGTTTTATCAGAAATGTAAAGAGCTAGATCATTACTGTAGGTTACAGAACTTCTATAACACTGTGTCCTACACTTTCAGCTAGAAATAGACCGAAAACCGATACATGGATTTTGTATACATGGAAAAATACTTGTAAAATCACTGTACTTGTATCACAATTTTACAAGGTCTACAAGGGGTTCTCTTAAGGGCTTTGTTAGCACTGGAGAATATCACTGAATGAAGACCTGGAAATTTTTAATACATCACTGACTAAGGTGTACTAATACGATAAAATACAACCTTTATTAATTATTACAATAAAAGAATTTGAAAAAAACATTTGCTTCAACGCGTTTCACCACCAGTTACGTTGGGACCCATTTTACCCCAACTTCTTTTCACCATTTTAAAATAAATAATACCACATTTGGCACTAAGATACCCACATGGGGGCCCAATACATCACATTGTTCACTCCAGGCTTATTGAGGGAATGGGCTGGAATAATACGCCCCTGATTCCTAAAGAGACGTGCCCAATGAATCAGGCGTGCCGGACGTGTGGCGTATCGAATGCCTCAGCTC
Organism: Oophaga sylvatica; assembly: GCA_033576555.1. Taxonomy (NCBI): domain Eukaryota; kingdom Metazoa; phylum Chordata; class Amphibia; order Anura; family Dendrobatidae; genus Oophaga; species Oophaga sylvatica. Next base: position 8,817 of record JARQOD010006010.1, on the reverse strand, counting down.
CTAATGACCCTGCCATGACCCCGTACGACCCAGCTATGTCCACTTTATTGAAGATGGGTAAAAATGACGTAAGGGCACCAAAAGATACAAAATTTTAAGGCAAACCTTTTCAAGCCAGAATACTAGAATAAAAACTTTGGTGAATCAGGCGCATGATGTCTTTCTTTCAGTTTGTCAGAGTGAAATTTTTTGCAATAATTATGTGGTATTGTTTCTTGCGATTGCCAAAAACGTAGCAAGAATGCTTTAAGGACTCATTCAGGGTACGCACAAGAAAACGGTCTCGGTTTCATCAAGGATATCATTTAGTATTTCATCAGATTTTCTTCAGTGTCATCCGAGTTTGGTTCTCATTTTATTAGTTTTTCTTGATTGAGAACAAAAGTTTTTCTGACACCAAATGCGGTCCGGTTCTATATATGGACCCATAGACTGGCATTGCCATTTTCTATCTGACACTCGGATAAAAATCGGACAAGTCTCCATGATTTTATACAGACCACTCGGCCTGCCCAAAAAATCGGAAATGTGGACATCTGTGAAAACGGGGATTGCACTTAGGCCGGAGTCACACTGGCAACAAAATCGGACGACTGCAATGCGATGAAATATCGCATTGCAGTCGGACCTATGTTAATCTATGAAGCAGCTCCCAGTATCAGATTTTTTGTGGTCCGTTTTAAACGTGCGAGTGCAATCGCAGCATGCTGCGATTGTCACCGATTGTGGGTCGACTATCGCCAATGCAAGTCTATGGGAGCGCTGAAAAATCGGATTACAAACGGACCGCACGTGTGACTTGCGAATAAATCGCACCGGTGTCCTTTAGAAAAGCCGGCAATTCATCCCCGGCTATACTGTAAAATCACACTGACAGCTTAAATAAAGAATAGAATCAATACATATACACACATAGAATACATATATATATATATATATGCCATTGTGACATATATATATATACATATATTTATAGTTCATACACTTCTACATACTGTAATAGCCGCTAATTCAATTGCCGGCTTTTGTGAAATTACAGAATCCGACATGAAATGACACATGGTTTACATACAGTTAACCATGTCATTTCATGTATTTTGATATCTGCTTTTCACTAACAATTACATGAGTGTATGTGTGTGAAATTTCACACATGTAGGGGTTAATTAAAGGTGTAAATTCGTTGAAAAAAAATGCGTGGGCTCCCGCTGTATTTTCTCCACCAGACAGACAAAGCAAGCGAGTGGGGGCAAATAATAATAGCCCAGGGAGGGTGCATTTATTTTGTGCCCCTCCTGGCTACTAACACCTGCCCCCAGCCACCCCAGAAAAGGCAAATCTATAATTTGATTAGCCCTTTCTGGCACTTTGTCCGTCTATTCCCTTTGCCCTGTAGCGGTGGCAAATGGGTTAATAAGGGGTTAAAGCCACCTTGCAATTGAAAGGTGACTTTAAGCCAGGTTAATAATTGAGAGTTGTCAATTTGACAACTATCAATTATTAATCCTATTGTATGAAAGGAAAAAAACACACACACATTAATTATTAATCCTTTTAATGAAATAAAGACACAGTTTTGGACCATATTTTATTGCTCAGCTGTAATCTCCTGAATGAATCAGTTCCTCTCCCGGCAACAGGAGAGGAAGTGATTAGTGTGTGAAGCTGAAGTGAAAGTGGGAAGAAATCAATTAAGCTTCACACATTAATCACTTCCTCTCCTTTCGCCCGGAGAGGAACTTATTCATTCAGGGTTTTACAGCTCAGCAGGCAGTATTAGCTGCCTTCTAGCTGTAACCTGTTAACCCTTTCTGATGGATTACAGCGTGGGACCTGACTGTGCATCGGATAGGTAAGAATCATTTTGCTTTTTTATTTTATTTTTATTACAGGAAATGGTTTTAGCAGGAAAATAAAAGATGGTAAAAAACTGTTTCATTAAAATGATTTTTTATTAAAGTGTGTGTGTTTGATTTTTCTCTCATACAATAGGATTAATAATTGATAGTTGTCTAATTGGCAGCTCTCAATTATTAACCTGGCTTAAAGTCACCTTTCAATAGCAAGATGGCTTTAACCCATTATTAACCCATTCGCCACCACTACAGGGCAATGGGAATAGACGGGCAAAGTGCCAGAAAGGGCGCATCTAATTATAGATTTGCCTTTTCTGGGGTGTCTGGGGGCAGATGTTAGTAGCCAGGGGGGCACAAAATAAATGCACCCTCCCTGGGCTATTATTATTTGCCCCCACTCGCTTGCTTTGTCTGTCTGGTGGAGAAAATATGGCGTGAGCCCAGGCATTTTTTTCAACAAATTTACTCCTTTAATTAACCCCTACATGTCTGCAATTTTGCACATGTGTAGCCCAGCTACGCAGGCACACATAAAATCCGGGAGAATGCACAGGAAGGAAATCGCAAAAGCTTGCTATCTATGCACTTCACTCACACTTTCAGACACACCCACTAGGGGTATAGGAGGTGGTGACACGTAGCAGAGCTCATTCAAGCTTCCTGTCTTAGGACAGTACAGAGGAGTCTGTTTCCTGTCTGAGAAGAGCTCAGATCAGATAGTTTCCTGTCTTCAGACAGTGCAGTTCAGTGCCAGTTCAGTCTGGACTAGGAGAGAGGACTGAATCCTCGCAGAGCTAGCGTAGCTCACCTGACAAAGAAGTGGAGGCTAGTACGGGTGAAGTGTATCATCCTAGCCTAGTCAGAGCTACCCTTAATCAGTACCTCAGTAGAAGCTGAAACAAGGAGGAAACTGAGAGCTGCTCAGCGAGCTCGGAAGAAAGCTGACTATTTCCATCGAAAGCTGCAAGTGCTTATGCAAAGAGCAGAAGCAGGGCGAAGGGCGCAGTGGAGAAGTTAGAGAAGTGCTACAGGTATTGGATTGCCTGCACTAAATTGCCGGACACCGGGGTCCGAAGCGTTGCTACAGTTTCAAGCTTAGTAACAAGAACACCGGAGGCATCTGGACTACAGGTCGCAGAGAGCAGCCCTAAGTGTCAATACGTAACCGGAGACAGGGAAAACAGGAGTCTAGCCTGATCAGCAAATATAGACTTAGTTTTCACCACTTAGAAGTTTCCACCACAACGTTGGCCGGGCAGTACAGCTATTGAGAGAGCTGGAGATTCAGAGTTAACTTCGCTTCAGGCAAGTTGGACTCACCTACATTTGAAGTAAAGGAGGCCTCTAACCTGCTCAGCGGTTACCCGAATGTGCATTCTCCACCCCGACCAGCTCCCCGGGATCTACGTGAACCATCTACCAGTAAAAGGTATGAAAAGAAGCTATTTTGTGTGTGACTGAATTATTATCTATACCCGGCATCATCATCACCATAGACTTCCAGGGACCCGTCTCACCTGTGGGAGACTACTACCAAGCTGCCCCATAACATCCCCTGTGAAAGTCCTTATAGCAGCGCTGGTTCAATTAACCAGATACCACAGGTGGCGTCACGAACTACCTATCCTAAATATCCCCTGTAAATATTCCCCATTGGATGAGCGCCCAGGGCCACGGACCGAGCCACCGCTACCAGTGACAACTCCATAGATTTCCATGGGCTCGGCTCCGAGTACCCCATTGCCCTGGTACTAAGTGCGACTCAATCTTTGGCGTCATGAACAGGATCCGAAAGCTTGCAATTGTGAGTCCTGTGTGCCTATGTTGAACTGTTTGGTGAAAAAGACTGTTTGCTGTATTTGGCGCCAAATTCCGCCATTTTACCGCCATGTTCGCGCCCTCAGGCGCTGGTGAAGAAGGGGGGCGTACCTGAAAAAGCGCGCTGTTGCTTGGACACGCCCCCAACCTGCACCCCAATCTGCATCGCAAGCCGCATCGCGAACTGCATAGCAATCTGCATCGCAAACCACATCGCAATCTGCATCGCAAGCCGCATCGCAAACTGCATCGCAATCTGCATCACAATCCGCATAGCAAACTGCATCACAATCTGCATTGCAATCCACATCGCAAACTGCATCGCAAAAAAGAGCGGCATCATCAGAGCGCCAGCGAAAAGGTCCTGTCTCCACCGCTGTGCCTGCGACGCTGCAGCCTGTAAAAGAGGTAGGCTCAGATTAACCAAGGGGGCATCAATATGTCGCAGCAACGGCAGACGGAGCGGCCCCCGCCGGAGGCCCCAATAGCCACCGCTTGGCGTCGTGCCGCAGGATGGGGGTGCAGGCCCCTCACCTGGCCCGGTGGTCCCGCTCATGCCGCTAACCCTCCCATACATGCCCGGAGCGAAGTGGCTCCCCAGTACAGCGGCGAGCCAGACACCCTGCCAGGATTTAAAAGGAAAATATGTAGCATCTTAGATATGTATTCAATGACTGAAAAGCAAAAAGCTGCTGTGGTAATAGGACAGTTAGCTGGTGCGGCTGAGAGAGAAGTAGAGACTTGGCCCATTGCAAGACCAGGAGTCGGTACCTGCGATACTCTTAAAGCTACAGGCCATCTTCGAGGACCACACAGAAACGGATCTCCGGATGGCATTTTATCAGTGCTTCCAGGGACCGGGTGACAGTATTAGGGACTACGCCTGCCGACTACAGGGGGCCCTGCGAGCTCTCAAACAGGCTAACCCCACAAGTCCCATTGATGAGAGCCAAATGTTAAAAGAGCAATTCGTGCGGGGACTGAGGTCTCCAGAGGAAAGGAGGACTGTAAACTGGTGGTCCTTGGATCATCCAGATGCCACTTTTGATGCTCTAAAGGACATGGCAATAAAGGGACTGCGACCCCTGGAAAAGCCTGAGGTGGCAAATCAGTATCACCCGGGTGAAGCCATTCTAAAGCCGGCAGTACCCACCTTTTCCCCGCAGGTGGCAGAAGCTACAATGCAGGTGGCGCCCCCTAGTGAGTTGGAATGTCTGCGCTCAGAAGTGCGCCAGCTGACTAAGAACTTGGCCACTGTAATGGAGGCCCTGCAACTGCGGAAAGAGGAAGGAGGGAAGATCCTACTAGCCGACTGTCCGGAGGATGTCCCTTGGATGAACCGGAGGAAATGGAGGACGTCGCCACACCGGAGGAGGACCACGCCACCCCAGGAGCGACTCCGGAGCAACACCATCCTCGCCGGGAGATCGTCTGCTACCGCTGCAACCAAAAAGGTCATATGGCTCAGCAATGTCCTTTAAACGAGCCGATCCTGGGTCAGAGGGCCAACACCCAGGAGTAGACTCACCAGGCCCCTTAGATTGGAACCGCAGGTTCGTGGGTGGACGCCCTACCTGTCCATGATTCTGGACGGGATTGCAATCCCTGCACTGCTGGACACTGGATCTCAGGTGACCATCATACCTGATGTCCTTTACAATAAATTTTGGTCCATGGACAGTCTCCAGCCCCCAAACCCTGACTTGACAGTGTACGCCACCAATGGTCTCCCTGTTGAAGTAATTGGAGCCAAAAACGTGGACGTAAAAGTGGGCAGGGTGGAGCTGAAGGATCAGGGACTTTTAGTGGTAAAGACTGTAAATGAGGAGAATGCCTTAAATGTGATACTAGGTACTAACATTATCAGTAACTGTCTGGGAGAAGTTGTGTTTTTGCTCCAACAGCTCGCTGAAGTTGCCAAGCCAAAGCAAAAGGGGGTGATCCAGAGGGAGATCCGGGCCCTGATGTGCCAGCAGCAAGCGAAGCTTACAGATGGTGAAATCGGTAATGTACGGGTCACAGACTCGAACCCCATTGTAATACCCCCAATGAGTGAAATGTTAATATGGTGTAGAGCAGCCATAGGTCTGAGGGGACAGAACTACCAAGTAGTAGTAGAACCCCATCGCTCAGAACACAGACCTACACTCATGATTGCTAGAGGGGTAGTGGAAGTAGTAAATGGGAGAGTACCAGTACGACTTCTCAACTGGGGGGACGATGAAGTAAATTTGCCACGTTATGCTACAGTTGCTAAATTACATGCCGTAGATAACAATTCTATCCTCACAACCGAGTCCTTAGCCTCCCGCCAACCAGCGGAGGATAATGATCCGGCAACCCCGGTAGCGGACTGGTGTCAGCAGCTTCATATAGGGACAGACACCATTTCCGTCCACCAGAAACAGGGGGTACTACGGGTGGTACAAGAGTACGCACAAGTATTTAGCAAGCACCCACTTGATTTTGGGACCATTAAGGGAGTACAGCATCATATCCCTACAGGCAGTCATCCTCCCATCAAAGAGCGGTACAGGCCTATACCTCCAGCCCACTATCAGAAAGCTAAGGAAATGCTGCATGACATGAAGAAAGCCGGGGTGATAAGGGATAGTTGTAGCCCCTGGGCAGCACCTCTGGTTCTAGTGAAGAAAAAGGATGGTAGCATGCGAATGTGTGTAGATTATAGGCAAGTAAATCGTATAACACATAAAGATGCATACCCATTACCACGTATAGAGGAATCCTTAGCTGCTCTGAAAATGGCTAACTACTTTTCTACCCTCGACCTTACTAGTGGGTACTGGCAAGTGGCTGTGGCTGAGGAGGACCGGGAGAAAACTGCTTTCACCACCCCAATGGGACTCTGCGAGTTCGACAGGATGCCGTTTGGTCTCAGCAGTGCCCCAGGAACATTCCAGAGGGTGATGGAGAGCTGTCTAGGACATCTCAACTTCGAAACTGTGCTGCTGTACTTGGACGACGTAATTGTGTACTCTAAGACATATGAAGATCATCTGAAGCACCTGGCGGAGGTATTTGAGTCATTGTCCAAGTTTGGGATGAAACTAAAGCCCTCTAAATGCCACCTGCTCAAACGGAAGGTACAGTACTTGGGACACATTGTCAGTTCCGAAGGAGTAGCGCCGGACCCCGAGAAGGTCACAGCTATTCAGAAATGGCCAGAGCCGAAGAACTTAAAGGAGGTGCGTCAGTTCCTGGGATTAACAGGTTACTACAGGAGGTTCGTGAAAGATTACACTAAGAAGGCGGCGCCTTTACAGGACCTCCTGGTAGGACAACCTCTTAAGAGCAGAAACCTTCCATTTAATTGGGGAAAAGAACAAGCTGAGGCATTCAAAGAGATGAAAGAGATCCTTACCGGCGATGAAATCTTAGCCTACCCAGATTACAGCCAACCGTTCCTGCTATACACAGATGCCAGTAACGAAGGATTAGGAGCGGTCCTCAGTCAGAAGCAGAACGGCCAAGAAAAAGTCATCGCGTATGCCAGCAGAAAACTCAGGCCAACTGAGAAGAATCCGGAAAACTATAGCAGCTTCAAGCTGGAGTTTCTGGCGCTGGTCTGGGCCATTACCGAAAGATTTAAACATTACCTTGCCTCCAACAGGTTCACTGCGTTTACAGACAATAACCCCTTGACGCATCTGGAAACAGCCAAGCTGGGAGCCATGGAGCAACGTTGGATGGCTCGGTTGTCAAATTACCAGTTTACCATCAAGTACAGGGCAGGCCGTAAAAATGCCAACGCGGACGCCTTGTCCAGAATGCCGCATGAATCTGACACAGAGGAAGAGTCAGACGATCTGGAAGAAATTGAGCTACCTGCGTTCCACCGAAATGGGATGGTCCAAGAGCAACGAGTCTACAGAAAGCGGTGTGGTGAGATGTTGAACCCTTTACCTCATCACAGCTGGAAAGAGACTCAGGACAGCGATCCCGTGGTCAGCCGTGTTAAGGAGCTGATAAAACAGGAAGGTTCCTCCTTGGAGAAAGATGCATCCATGCCAGCAAAGCTCCTGTGGAATGAAAGAAGCCGGTTGTTCATATACCGAGAGAAGTTGTGCAGGAGATACGTCGACCCAAGGACCCATGAAATGGTTTGGCAGATAGTGGTCCCCAAAGCAGACATCCAAATGGTGTTGGAAGCTTACCACGATCAAGCAGGACACTTTGGCTGGAAAAAGCTGGAGACCCTGTTGGGGTGTCGGTTCTACTGGGTAGGGATGCGCAGCTCCATCGAGAAGTGGTGCCGGAACTGTGGGCCCTGTGGCCTCAGGCGAAAAGACTATCATAGTCAGAGAGCACCCCTGCAGCCTATCCGGACGACTCGTCCCTTGGAGATTGTGGCATTGGATCACGTCAAATTGTCCCCAAGCAGCTCAGGATACTCATATGCCCTGACCATGGTGGATCACTATTCCAGGTTTCTGGTGGTCGCCCCTGTCAAAGATATGACAGCAGAGACAGCAGCAAGAACCTTCCAAGCAAGTTTCTGCAGACCACACGGATATCCGGAGCAGGTGCTGACTGATCGAGGTCCTGCATTTGAAGCTGAACTGTTTCAGGAATTCTGTCAACTGTATGGATGCAAAAAGATCAGAACAACACCATACCACCCTCAGACCAACGGCCTTTGTGAAAAGATGAATCACATTGTCATGGATTTACTGAAAACTTTACCCCTGGAAGAAAGGAATCGGTGGCCAGACTTGTTACCCGACCTGGTTGACTTGTACAACCACATCCCAGTAAGTTCCACCAACTGCACTCCAGCCTACCTTATGAGAGCAAGACCGGGAAGGCTGCCAATGGACTTAGAACTCGGAGTGGTAGAACCAGAGGCTGATGACAGTGTTGAAGATTGGGACACAACTCGACAGGAACAGTACAAGCGAGTACAAGCCTGCGTAGAAGACAGTCTCAACAAAGTAAGAGAAAAGCAAGAGAAGAACTATAACAAAAATGCTCCCGCTAAGCCTTTAATGCCTGGAGAAATGGTGCTCAAAAGGAAAAGAAGAACACACAAGTTGGATGATCAGTGGGAACAGGAGCCTTACGTCGTGCAAAATTCCAATTTTGATAACAGAAAGGTCTGTACCATTAGTAAGGAGGAGGAAAA